>ML813113.1:210962-226375 GCA_009831015.1 Picea engelmannii
CTCCAGAAGGATTTTCAACAAGAATCCATCATGTTCTCTGTAAATTTAATCTCCATGACATGCCATTTGTACTAAATCTCCTCTATGATGCTTGCGTCCCTTTCATCCAGTCATATTCAATCATGAATGATGAATCGGTTACAAATTATGTTACTCAATTGAGAGAAGAATTTTGTTCGCAGGATGAGAGGAATCCAACCGAAAAATTTGAGCAAGCAAGGGAGGTAGAATCTACTAAAAAGGTTCTTACTGACAATCAAATTGGTTTTTCCTCCAAATCATTGTATACTCAGTCCTTGACCATCATGGAAGAATATTCGATGTTGGATCAAGGTGAATGTCCATATTCTTCTAACTCTTGCTCTAAACAATATTTAAATTCAGTTATTGAAGAAGAGTTAGGTGATGAAAATGATCTCAAGCATTCTAACATTCCAATGAAACAGATTAGAGATGTAGATCTACAATTGGAAGAAGAAACCATAAACCTTCATCCACAAATCATACCTTATCCACAAGAAAGATTAGATGTTTGTAATGAAAGTTTTGAATTATCTATCATACATGAGACAAATTTATATGATCATATTATGTTGAAGAATTTGTCAAAAAAACATAGTGAAATTTTTAAAGAAAGTGAAGAAGAATGTCTTGAGAATACCATTGTTAAATATCATAGCTCAAGAGATTCTTTTCATGTGCTCATTTCTGATTCATTTTACTCTTTATATCCTAATCTCTTCTTAAATTCTGGTGGACATGATACTTTACCCATGGTATATTGCTATTTTCTGTCACAATCATATCTTTTCGATATGCCAAAATTTGGTGAAATTAATTCCAAACATAACATTTATGAATTCCGATTTGATGCTCTTTCACTTTCATCAGTCGCATGGAAAAAAACATGTTGGAAGATGATTTTACACAATATATTTTTGAAAAAGACAATTCACTCATTCATATGAATATCAAATATTCTACATTGCATATTTATTCTTTGATTAGTTATAATTTTAATGTTTATACTTCACATTTTGAAACGATCAATCTCATCAAAGGAAGCGTTCAAGACAATAATCTAGTTGATGTCATGAATCCTCTTATGATGTGTTCTCCATTGACATATTCATTTCATCGAAGTCATTGTTTGCATCCTAATTTTTATGACAGGATCTTAGAATGTCTTGACGATTCGTATCTAAAAAATCTTCATAATAAAGATAAAGTTGTGCTTGCTTTGTTTCTACCAAAATATCTAGAAAGAAAGCATGACATGATGTTTTTAGATCTTCCATGTGGAGAAATTGATCAACACTTGGAGAATGGTCAGGAGGATGGGGAATTTCATCCTTGGATGATGGTTATGTCAGGTCCCCATAATATTGACAAGTTTTCCAAACTTACTTACACTCTTCCATGACATTATGACCGATATCACAACAAGATTGCAGAATGGTTGGAGGATTCATACATCAAGAAGTTTCAAAAGATTGGTAAGGTCGTGATCTTTTGTTTTTAAATGAATATATAGGAGGTAAGCATGACATATTTATTTTGTATCTGCAAATACTACATTCTTTTCTTCCGCTTTTCGAATTTCTATGCCTTGCAAGATTGAAGATGCTCTTGTGGTTACACTGGAAATACAATTTTACTTAGCGTTTTGATATATTTAGTAGTTTAGAGTAGGTTTAGGAGTAGGTTTCCTTTAGTTTTATTTCTCATTGTTTCTCTTTGTAATAATGCAGTTATGAACACAAGTGGGTACACCAGGAGAACCATAATGTGAATGTTGTCAGGGAAGTCCACTTTAAATATTTTTTTTTCTTTTCATTGAATATTTCTTTTAAAAAACACAGTATCAACATGAAAATTTTAAATGGAAATTAAAGAGATAAGTAAATTTGAATTGTCAATTCAATCCCGACCCAAGGTGCCACAAGTAGGAATGCACTCATCTTAATAAGGATTTTTTTGTTTTCTTTTAGTAGTCTCTTTTACTTTTAATAATAATGCTTGGTCAAAGTAACATCTCATGCATCATTATCTTAAGGAAAGAACTTGCTTGCACCTTCTATTTTATATGATTTAGTTTTTCCTTTATTTTATAGTGAGATGCTAGTGGATCCAAAAGCTCAAGTTTATCTCTGGCCAAAATCATTAGCTAAAAAGTTTTCTTTTGTTGTTTTGATCTTTTGTACTTCTGATTTTGAATCACATTAATAAAATTTGATTTGGTCTTTTGTGTGTTTTCTGTTTTCTTTGATTGTTTTGAATGAGTTTTCTTCTTGTCTGTTGATGCAGGAGCATCCACACTTCATCAAGCGAGCCAGTGCGTGGAGTAAAGAACATACAGCTGGACAAGCTAGCAAACTTCAATTTTGAATTCTACCTTGGTATTGTTGCGCCGCCATTTAAATGAAGGCATTCAAAGCCAAGCACACTTGTATTATATTATAGATAGGAAGGAATTTAATAGTTTTAATGCTATTAGATAGGAATTAACTGTAGATTAGACAGTTTTACTTTCGAGAGGGCAAACGGAATATAGGCACCCTCCTTTGTATCATTGTAACATTAGAAGATCATTCTCATTTAGACAGGAAAAAAGAGAGCAAGCAGAGAACTTGTGAAGAACACCCATGTACATATTGAATTAATAGAAGAAAGACTTTGATTCAATTCCATGGCTGTGTTTGTTTTCTGTGTGTTGTTGATATTATGCTTTTGCATACTTGCTTCTTTTTATGCCTTTCTTCTATATGCTTCATATTTTATTGCATGGCAGGTTCGAAACCAGAGAGAATGAGGAAATAAGTTTCAATTGTTTCTCTTTTTGAGCTAGGAGATTCCTGCATAGAGTGCAGTTGAATTCCTTCGCATAGAGTGCGTCGAGGTGGATCTACAGTTAAACTCTCATTCTCTCTCACCGAGATGTTGAATTGGGTTGACAGAGCGTGCAGGTGGAGTGCAGAGCAAGGTCGAAGCCTCAGCAGGGAGTCTGAGCAAAAAAGGGTAGGGACTGCTGTCGCTGTGGACGCGCAGGGTCTGGACGACTTCGACACTTTGAGAGCTATTGGAATTCGAGCATGTAAACTGCGCGTGGAAGGCCTCTGAAGGAGTCTGAGACATCAAGCTCAGGAGGGATAGTTCTTTCTCGACATTGTGAGAATACACCCAGGAGATATTCCTCAAGAGGAAGAGAATCGACGACTTGAATCGTCAGGGAGGTTTGCGAAATCCCGCTGATCGTAGGATCGTGGGGAAGATGTGAGAGGTTTATTCCTTTAACGCAGGAGGTAAGACCCAACGCCCATCGGGGTTCGGCGTTTGGAGTTTGGCGAGGTAAGAGTTTATACCTTGCGAAATCGCGAGTCGCAATTTCCCGAATTTATCGGGGTCGTTGATCGTGACAAGGACAGGTGGCACGAATCCGGAGAACCAGGGTTTCGGCATTCGGGATTTCCCAATGTAAGGAATTCGTGACAGTTGAAATCGCAATCCCGCGATTCCCGATCGCACTAGTGGAGGAGCGACGTGGCAGTGTGGGACCCCAGGTACTAGTGGGAGACACGTGGCGAGATCTCAGGGAATCGGAACCTCGACACTCGGGGTGTTTAAATATAGAGTATTGACATCGCTAGGTGCGATATCCCGATAGGTAAAACCCCGACGCGTGAAAGTGTTGACCCATTGACCCATCGGGGCTCGGGGTTTAGAGCTGCGTGTGAACTATGTTCGCGTGAACCGTGAATTCCCGAATCGCGATTTCTCGATTTGAGAAGGGGAGATCGTCGAAGGAGGTTTGTTGTGGGTAACTCCCAAGAGGAGTGGAGAGCATTGAATCTTCGGGCCGTGTGTCAGAAGGTCCTGGTGTGAGTGGCTTGCTGCCGAGGGCAGGCTGCGTCAAGTGGTATCAGAGCCTGAAGATCTTTTCTGTATATTTCAGGAAAGAGGAGTGAAGGAGGAAAGGAAAGAACTCTGATACTCATGACTTGCGTCAGAGTGGTGTCAGAGCGGGGAAAGAAGCTCTCTTTGTTCGGGTAGCAGAGAGAAGAAGATACACCATTCCACCCAGAAGAGAAAGGAAGTCACCTGATCGTGAGGACAGGGATGCCTGAAGAAGGGGTAGACCGGCAGGGAACCCAGAGATAGAAAGACAGATGCGAGATCTCTGAGCAAGGCTCGAGGAGATGGAAACCGCATGGAGACGTGGAGTCGGCGCGGGGGAGTTCAGCGATTCCGAGGTAGAAGAGGAAGATGGACACGAGGCCGAAGAGGTCTCAGCAGAAGATGCCTCGACAGAGAGGTTGATTAGAGCCATTGCCAGAATGAGCTCAAAGACTAAAATGGACATTCCCGTTTATGAGGGGAGTCTAAACGCAGAAGAGTTGCTGGACTGGATCCGAGCACTCGACACCTACTTTGATTATGAAGATATCGAAGAAGACAAGAAGGTGAGGCATGCTGTCATGAAGCTGAAGGGACATGCAGCCTTATTGTGGGATGAGTTGCAGGCAGATAGGCATTGCAAAGGAAAACAAAAGATTAAGAGCTGGGACAGGATGATCGCCAAGATGAAGGCGAAATTCATCCCGAGAGACTACCAGATCACTCTGTTCAGGCGCATGTAGAACCTGAGACAGAAGTTGATGACGGTGAAGGAGTACACCGAGGAATTTTATAGGCTCAACATTCGAGCTGGTCATTGGGAGAGTGATGACGAGAAGGTGGAAAGATACCTGAATGGGTTGCGGTATGACATTCAGGACAAGCTGAGCATGCTGACCATCTGGACAGTTGAGGATGTGTACTAGATGGCTTTGAAAGTCGAAGAGAAGCTGAGCCGCAAGCAGGGACAGCAAGGGCGAGGCAGAATCCAACCCAGAGGCAAAGCAGTTGCCCAAGAGAGAACTCAAAAGCCGAAGGAGGATTGGAAGAGGCCTCATGGAAACGCTGAAAGAGGTGGAACCTCACAGCAGAGGCAGAAATATGATGAGCCGAGGAGGCAGCAAGATGATCAGCAAAGAGGATATGCTGATGCCAACACATTTCCTTGTACTCGAGGTAGAGGAAGAGGCCATGGAGGAGTTATCACATGTTTTACGTGTGGGAAAGACGGACATAAAGTCGTTGATTGTCCAGATAGGAAAATGGACAGAGGAAAAGCTCACGTCGTTGAGGTGTAGAGGCGTGATGTTGAAGATGAAGATACTGGAAGTGGGAAGTCACTGACAGTGCATAAAGTTCTCTTGAAACCCGAGAAAGAGGTGGAGGACACAGCTCAAAGATACAGACTGTTCCGGATGACTTGCAAGACCAAGGGCTGGAAATGCAAGGTCATAGTGGACAGTGGGAGAACCGATAATCTCGTTTCAAACGAGATGGTGGAGAAATTGGCGCTGGAGACGCACAGGCACCCGAGCCCATACCAAGTGTCATGGCTGCAGAAAGGACACCAGGTAAGAGTTACAAAGAAATGCCTGGTTGAATTTAAAATGGGTGATTATAAAGATAAAATTCTGTGTGATGTCATTCCCATGGATGTCTATCATGTTTTATTGGGGAGACCATGGCAGTATGATAGAAATGTTGTTCATGATGGGAGGATGAACACCTACACCTTGGAGAAGGATGGGAGACCACACACATTGCTTCCGATGAAGGATAAGGAAGTGAAGCCGGAGGTGAGCAGTACGATACTTCTCATGAGTGGAAAAGAACTTCTCACAGAGCTGGAGAAGAATGAAGATCCACAATTCTTTGTTGTCAGGAAGCCGAAAATTGTCCTGACAAGCACAAGAGTGGACGACTTTCCAGAGGAGATTCAGGAACTGCTTGGAGAGTTCGCTGATATCATCATGGACGAACTACCTCGTTCGTTGCCACCGATGAGGAGTGTGAGTCACCACATTGACCTCATACCCGGAGCAAGCTTGCCGAATAAGGAAGCGTATAGGTTGACACCCTAGGAGAATGAGGAGGTCAAGAGGCAGGCTCAGGATCTGCAGGATAAAGGACTGGTCAGAGAAAGTCTTAGTCCATGTGCTGTTTCGACAGTGCTGAGTCTGTAGAAGGATGGAGGCTGGAGGATGTGTACAGACTCCAGGGCGATAAATAAAATCACCATCACATACATGTTTCCACTGCCGAGAATGGATGACCTGATGGATTGCCTGAGTGGGGAAAATTATTTTTCGAAAATTGATCTCAAGAGCGGATATCATCAGATCCGAATGAGAGAGGGAGATGAATGGAAGACAACATTCAAGACAAATGAGGGTTTGTACGAATGGCTGGTCATGCCGTTTGGATTGACAAACGCGCCAAGCACTTTTATGAGGTTGATGAATGAAGTCCTGCAGGAATTCATTGGCAAATTTGTGGTCATATATCTGGACGACATATTGATATTCAACAAGACAAAGGATGAACACTTGAGGCATTTAGCCATAGTGATGAGAAGATTGCAGCAGGAGAAGTTGTTGATAAATTTAGAAAAATGCTCGTTCATGCAGACATAACTCATTTATTTGGGTTTTGTAATCTCAGCAAATGAATTGAAGATGGATCCTGAGAAAGTAGAAGTAATCAGGAAATGGACATCGTCGATGAACGTTTTTGAGGTAAGGATCTTTCATGGTTTGGCTAGTTTCTACAGGAAATTCATTCATAATTTTAGTGGAATTAGCACCGCGATGATGGATACCATGAAGAAGCGGCATAAGGTTTTCCAGTGGACAGTAGAGGCTGAAAGGAGCTTCAATTTGTTGAAGCGAAAGATTATTGAGCAGCCAATTCTGGTGCTGCCGGATTTACAGAAGACCTTCCTGGTGAAGTGTGATGCTAGTGGATATGTTGTTGGAGGGGTCTTGAGTCAGGATGACAGACGTGTAGCATATTATAGCGAGAAATTGGATGATGCTAAGCTAAAATACTCCACATACGATAAGGAGTTCTATGCCATCATACAAGCATTGAAGAAGTGGAGGCATTACTTGATACCCAAGGAATTTGTTTTGTACAGCAATAATCATGCATTGCAGTTCGTAAGCCAACATGAGAAGTTGAACTAGAAGCATGTGAAGTGGGTAGAGTACATGTAGAACTTCACATTTGTGATCAAGCACATTTCAGGAACTGCGAACAAGGTGGCTGATGCCTTGATCAGAAAATGTTTGATGCTACAGGAGTTTAGAGTCAAGACTTTGTGTTTTGAAAATCTGAAAGATATGTATGCAGGTGAAGCAGACTTTGGCGAGGCATACGAGGCAGCTGAGAACCCAGTTCTTAGGGATAAGAGTCTGTGGATTGACTACCTGATTCAGGATGGATTGTTGTTCAAAGGAAATCAATTGTGCATTCCAGATTTCTCTATGAGAGAGAATTTTGTGAAGGAAAAGCACAACGGAGGCTTAGCAGGTCATTTTGGACATGATAAAACATTCGCCAAGTTGAGCAAATCGTATTATTGGCCAGGCATATGGGCCGATGTTAAACGGTTTGTTGACAGGTGTAGAATATGTCAACACGCGAAAGGCCGAAGGCAGAACACAGGGTTCTATCAGCCATTGCCCATACCCAAGAGGCCATGGGAAGCCATTAGCATGGACTTTGTGTTGGGTTTTCCGAGAACACAGCGAGGAGTTGATTCCATTTTTGTAGTGGTGGACAGGTTCTCAAAGATGGCACATTTCATCCCGTGTCATAAGACCAGCGATGCAACCCACATCGCAAATTTTTTTTTCAAAGAGATTGTGCGGTTGCATGGATTGCCGAGAAGTATAGTCTCGGATCGGGACACGAAATTCATAGGTCATTTCTGGAGGACGCTATGGAAGAAGTTGGGGACTGACTTGGGATTTAGTTCGGCATACCATCCGCAGATAGATGGACAGACCAAGGTGGTCAATAGAAGCTTGGGAGATTTATTGAGGAGCCTAGTGACAGAGCATCACACCAGTTGGGACCAGATCCTACCACAGGCAGAATTCGCGTACAATGATTCAGTGAATCGAAGTACAGGTAAGAGCCCGTTTCAAATTTTATATGGGACACAGCTGAGAGGATTTTCTGAGCTCAGGGAGTCAGAATAGGCTGAAACCAGTAGTGCTCGTGCTGAAGAGTTTGTTGAAGCAATGCAAGAACTTCACACGCAGGTGAAGCAGCGATTGCAGAAGACGAATCAGGAGTACAAGCGCAGAGCTGATCAGAGAAAGAGACAACTTCAGTTTGAAGTTGGGGACATGGTTCTGGCGCACTTGAGAAAGGAAAGGTTCCCGAGGGGAACATATAACAAGTTCAAGATGAAGAAAATCGGGCCGTGTAAAATCCTGAGGAAATTTGGCGAAAATTCATATGAGCTTGATTTGCCAGAGGGCATCGGGATATCTCCGATTTTCAACATTTCGGACTTATACCCCTACAGGGCTGAAGAAGTAGGCACTAGAACTGGAGAACCAGTGATCCAATGGCAGAAACAACTACCAGTTGCACAGAAGCCCGAGATGGAGTGCATACTGGATAAAAGAGTTGGAAGGAAGACTAGGAGAAAGCAATATTTTGAGTACCTGGTGAAATGGAAAAATCACCCAGTGGAGGATGCCAGCTGGGAAACCGATGCAGTGATTCAGAAGCATGGGCACACCGTGCAGGAGCTCATGGATAGGAGCCCATGAAACCTTTTGAGCCGAGGAGTATGATGCAGGAGCATCCACACTTCATCAAGCGAGCCAGCACGTAGAGTAAAGAACATACAGCTGGACAAGCCAGCAAACTTCAATTTTGAATTCTACCTTGGTATTGTTGCGCCGCCATTTAAATGAAGGCATTCAAAGATGAGCACACTTGTATTATATTATACATAGGAAGGCATTTAATAGTTTTAATGTTGTTACATAGGAATTAACTGTAGATTAGACAGTTTTACTTTCGAGAGGGCAAACGAAATATAGGCACCCTCCTTTGTATCATTGTAACATTCGAAGATCATTCTCATTCAGACAGGAAAAAAGAGAGCAAGCAGAGAACTTGTGAAGAACACCCATGTACAGATTGAATTAATAGAAGAAAGACTTTGATTCAATTCCATGGCTGTTTTTGTTTTCTGTGTGTTGTTGATATTATGCTTTTGCATAGTTGCTTCTTTTTATGCCTTTCTTCTATATGCTGCATATGTTATTGCATGGCAGGTTCGAAACCAGAGAGAATGAGGAAATAAGTTTCAATTGTTTCTCTATTTGAGCCAGGAGATTCCTGCATAGAGTGCAGTTGAATTCCTCCGCATAGAGTGTATCGAGGAGGCTCTACAGTTAAACTCTCATTCTCACTCACCCATAAGTTGAATTGGGTTGACAGAGCGTGCAGGTGGAGTGCAGAGCAAGGTCAAAGCCTCAACAGGGAGTCTGAGCAAAGGAAGGTAGGGACTGCTGTCGCTGTGGACGCGCAGGGTCTAGACGACTTCGACACTTTGAGAGTTGTTGGAAGTCGAGCACGTAAACCGCGCGTGGAAGGCCTCTGAAGGAATCCGAGACATCAAGCTCAGGAGGGATAGTTATTTCTCGACATTGTGAGAATACACCCAGGAGATATTCCTCAAGAGGAAGAGAATCGACGACTTGAATCGTCGGGGAGGTTTGCGAAATCCCGTTGATCGTAGGATCGTGGGGAAGATGTGTGAGGTTTAGTCCTTTAACGCAGGAGGTAAGACCCAACGCCCATCGGGGTTCGACGTTCGAATTTTGGCGAGGTAAGAGTTTATACCTTGCGAAATCGTGAGTCGCGATTTCCCGAATTTATCGGGGCCGTTGATCGTGACAAGGACAGGTGGCATGAATCCAGAGAATCAGGGTTTCGACATTCGGGATTTCCCAATGCAAGGAATTCATGACAGTTGAAATTGTGATCCCGCGATTCCCGATTGCACTAGTGGAGGAGCGACGTGGCATTGTGGGACCCCAGGTACTAGTGGGAGACAGGTGGCGAGATCTCGGGGAATCAACACCTCGGCACTCGGGGTGTTTAAATATAGAGTATTGACATCGCGAGGTGCGATATCCCGATAGGTAAAACCCTGACCCATGAAAGTGTTGACTCGTTGACCCATCGAGGCTCGGGGTTTAGAGCTGCGTGTGAACTATGTTCGCGTGAACCGCGAATTCCCGAATCGTGATTTCCCGATTTGAGAAGGGGAGATCGTCGAAGGAGGTTTGTTGTGGGTAACTCCCAAGAGGAGTGGAGAGCATTGACTCTTCGGGCCGTGTGTCAGAAGGTCCTGGTGTGAGCAGCTTGCTGCCGAGGGCAGGCTGCATCATCTGTCTTTTTGAATCAATACATTTCTGATCAAGGAGCGATTGTTGAAGGAGGAATTCATTTTAAGACTTGTGTTTTTCAAGCAATTTGAAATAATTCGAAAAGGTCCTGATATTAGGATATAGCTCAGACAATTGATTTTTATGTCAATTGCCACTTTCATTTTTTCCTAAAATTTTCTTTGCCAGAGTATTACACGAGAGATGTGGTTTAAATATTTGAGAATTACGATGATCTTTAAACTTTTTACGCCATCCATATTATTAAGGAATCACTTTTAAGTGATTCCCCATTCTCTAGATGATTTCTTAAATGAAATCTAAAATCTCTAAACCATGATAAAAAACTTCCAGTTTTGAAAGAAAATAAATAAACTATTCACCTGTATTGTAATTAACCTCCAGTGTCACCCCTCTCTCTTTGTCATCAATAAATCTGTAATTGTATTATTATTTAAAAGTGTCATAAAAGGGTTGGAGGCACTTAAGTGTGGGAAGTGTGTGTAAACCCGTCGGGGTACTGAATAGGCTTACTCACAGTGGGTCAATGCACACATGATACCAAGACAACTTTGTTGGGGTACTGAATAGGCCTGCTGGTAATGAAGCCATGTCGGGTCGAGAGGTAGCAGGTATATCATTTTAAATTAACTTTTATGGAAGTATACATCACATCGATAAAACTATTGGATGGGATTAAAGAATTTGAGTGGGGTAAATGACATCCCTACCAAAGCTATGGATTCCTGCTAGAAGCAATGGATCTGTCAACGGTATTGAAGTTATTTTATAAACATTGTGACTCTTTGATTAAGACATTTTTTCAGGCTATAATCCATTGTAAGAAAATTCTATTATTTGATTATGACATTGAGCTTATCCTAATACTATATGGTCTGAGAGTGAAATTATTTCAGGGAGCTTAAATCCTTTTTCAAGTCTTATTTTTTTCTTCCTGAGATGAAATATTACCAAATCAGAGATAACTTCTTCACCCAGTAAGTCACGATTTGTTGGGCCCCAACAACTCCCCCTAAATTTTTACAAAATTTAAAGGGCCCTATTAGAATCTTGATCATTATAATGAGCTACATAATCAACCTTTTCTAATAGCTCCATACCTTGGCTTGCTTTGAGAAAAACTTAAGACATTCACTATAGTATGGGGCATTCATTACAAGAATATATGTCAAAATTTAGAAACGAGCATAGAAATCTCAATTTAAAAAAAAAAAAACATTTTTTTTTATCAATTGTTTACTTTCATTTAAATTATGATTATGTGTTCATTTTTTTGCTCATTAGCCAGTTTGACTATTTTGAATAATGGGTTCAATACCTCATCAAGTAATAGCTTGGTTGGTTTCTCATTTTCACAAAATCATTTGGTGGGATTAATTAATTAAATTCTTTTTTCATTTTGCATCCCATGTCAAAATAATAATAATAATAATAAAAGAATTATCTATCATTTGTTTGATTTTGTAAAAACCCGAAATTAATATTTTTCTCCTTTCCATCAAGTTGAGGCTTCTAGAATTTTAAGATCATATTTGAACGGAAAATATAAACAATGTTTGTTTAGAACTTATAGTTAGTTTAAATTCATTTTTATTTTATTGTTCTAGATTTTGTTTTATTTAAAAATTTTAGGTTATTAATTTAGATTTCTTTTTGTTTCACAAGTTTCTATTATCAGTTATTTGGTATAGATATGATCATGGCCTAATTTGATTATCTAAATACGTTTAAGATGATTGATCCAAAAATAATATTGGATTGCTGCAAATAAATCTATGAGCAACAACATATAAAATTTGGAAATACGTCAAGAACAAACAAACGATTTTGAGGGACTGATTGCAGTGAAACTGTGAGGAATGTGAAGAAACGGTTGAGAACCCATCTCCAAAATGAACCCATTTAGCTTAGAAAGAGGAAATTTTACCAAACAAATGCATGATTGGAGAGATATTTGTGTCTCTTTACGATGCAAATTTTAGGTGGAAGAAATTATTAGTGACGCCTAGACTGTTCATTCATGGTATAAATATATGAGAAAGTTCAAAGCGAAAGGATACAAGAAATTGAGAGGAGGATTTTTATCCTTTCTCTTCTGTATATTCTTTCTTTTGTAAACATTTTTTTCTTTTCAAAGGGAGTAACCGATGGTTGGAATCGTTCGGAGAATAGACAAGTATTTTCAAAGAAGAACTAGAATTTTAGGTTGCTTAATGGATTTTGTCCTATGAGTAAAATGGTTTTATTTCCATTATAATATCTTCATATTATTTGAATATTTGGTTATGAATTGATTTAAATTAGCTTTAGTCTGTTTTATCAATACATGGTTAATTGTTATCATTTATATATTATTTTTTTCAATCTGTAAGAGTCTATTATCCCAAAAGTTCTTCCAGGACCATATGATGAACATATTTTGTTGAAACTATATGAGAAAGCAATTTACTCTTTGAATTTCATCTTATGTAGACTTTGGAGTGTTTTTTCATTGTCTTCTCATGTAATTTATTGATGTGAAATGTTAACTGTGTTGAATTAGATTTAGTCAATTATGCACATAATATTTTATATCATGCTTTCCTTTATGTTGTTCATTATCTTTTGGTTTAGTTTATATCTATGACTGATCATCTATTCAAGTATTTTATTCTTACATCTGATGTGATATAGATGGTAACAACATTCCCTAGAATTTGAATTTCTTTCATTTTCAGTTATTGGACATTTCAAGGTCACAAGATATATAATTATTTGTCTTTCTATCATTATAAACTCGCTCCAGAATATGAAACACTTCCTTCAATTTCTTCAGGAAGTATTAGGCTTGCTTTTTTCATAGGTTTATAGTTGACACAGGTTAAGAGGAGTTCATACAAATACAAAGAGGTGAATTTAGCTTAGTATTGTTGATCAATGAGAGGTTAGTAGGTGCAGTTTTTTCTTTTATTCATATTTGTTTATACATGAATGAGACGATGATTGCATTAATTAGCTTTCACTGTTTCTGTGTCATTGTTTCAATTGTATTTTATTAGTATTTATTAGTTTAAAATCTGTAAACATTAAAAACACAAAAAGATTTATGTTCTTACATTATCTTATTTTTAAACATTATTATGAACATTCATTTTCGCAATATTTCAAGTAAAACTTGTAAACTGTATATAGATTGTTTGTCATCATTTGTATATTCACGTTTGTTTTTAATAAACATTAGTAAGAAATATATCATTTGTTAGAATCATAGCTTTAGAATAGTTTATTTCGTTTACTATTTTTAGGACTTTAGTTGGCCAACGGAGCCATTAAATCCATTAGGTCATTTCAGTCCAAACAACATGGGTTATTTAGACAACCTCGGTCTGGATTTGACTTCCAGTTTACAATGTGTCTCTTATTCTCATCAACAAATGGCGCTATAAGGAGGGATGAGATAAATTTAATGATTAAATGTTTCATCCCTCAGCCTGTTATAGTTCCATATTTAACAATTCTTTCTTTTGTGTCATATTTAAATGCACTAGAAGGCATGCTAGACTGAAACGTTGGCCTTGCAAGAGTCTTTGTTTTGAATGTATTTAATTCCCCATGGCTCCCCAAATCATTGTGTTGAAACATTCTATCCACTTCTCGTTACCTGAAATTCCCAACAAGACAGTCTCTCGCTTTTCAAAACTCATCTTTGATGGTGGGGGGGATGTATCTGCAAAAGACCTTCTTAACAATTTTTTATGTCAATTCATCAAACATGATATTTCTGATTTTAATGTTTTATGTAGATTGTTCTCTTTTACTTTTAGGGTTTGGATTAAGCATTGGTTTTAGTCTTTTCCAGCATATCACATTATTGATTTCTTTTCATTTTTAGATGATTTTGAAAACTATGATTACAATCAATTATGTGGAGAATTTCACACTTTACTAATCAATGACAATTCATCTCCAGAAGGATTTTCAACAAGAATCCATCATGTTCTCTGTAAATTTAATCTTCATGACATGTCATTTGTACTAAATCTCTTCTATGATGCTTGTGTCCCTTTCATCCCATCATATTCAATCATGAATGATGAATCAGTTACAAATCCTATCACTCAATTGTGAGACATCGCCATCCAGTACGACTCCTACGATGTACAACCCGTAAAAACACCCTTAATTTTTTTATTTTTTTTTTGTGTGTGTAGTAAGGTAATAATGACATTATACTCAACATCGCAACATGACGATGAACACAACGGATGCAAATCACACAACAACAACGTAACGACCTAACATAAAAGCACATCAAGCACCTGGAAGCAATGCACGACATTCAACTAACGAAGAATATGAATGACTACTCGCCCATCCTACCCTGCAATGGTTAGGACCTCCAGGACACATAAGAAATGCTCAAGCTTAGGTTCCCATCGATTTTGACCATTTAAGGTCTCAAGGCTGGCGATTGTTCTGAGGAACAAGGAGGTGTCTACATCCCGCCCGACACAAGTAGACCAAGCCTACTAAGCTAACGACAATCATCCTAACAACCCCATGGACCCAAAATTAATTACACAAGTAACTAGAACCCTTACAGTGAGCAACCCAAGTACATTAGATGTTTACAAACCAAGTACAAAAATTAATTATAATGAATAACCACACCCTCAACAGGAAGCGCAAGCTAAAAACGACTTCGTCAACAACCAACCATTAATCAAGGGTAAAAGGTCAATATCTATGGTTTAAATTGGATTTAATTACAGAGAAAAAAAAAAGTCTAAATTCCATTAGTCAACGAGTTACCAACTGAACTTGACATCAATTACGACTCAAATTTAGCAAGTCTGAGTTCCAATAAGGCAATATCTATAAATACAACTAACATCAATTACATATCTAAATTAGCAAGTCTAAAGTTTGCAATCTAGTCTTTACTCACCTTACTAACTTTAATATTTATTACAACCTAAATGGACAATTCTATATAATCTGAATCCCCATCCAACTAGCCATAAACTTGAATAACAACATTAACATTCTTAAAGTGGAATGCTACCCTTAGCACGTATGAACAGTTAAACCTCAACATTA
>ML813114.1:26532-36921 GCA_009831015.1 Picea engelmannii
CTTCAGTCTTCTTCAGCATTATGGTCCACAATTATCCATGGGACCCTGGTATATGGTTGTACATCAAGCGTTGAGGACAACGCTTTCATAAGGGGGATGGAATGTAAGGTAGCTAGAGAGGTAGTGGGGGGGCCCAGAGGGCCTATAATGATAATAGTGGAGGTCATTCAATGTAAGGTGGACTAGGTCCACTATATTATTAAATAAGGCCCACTATGGTAGTTAGATATAATAAATGTAAGAGGACTTCTTAGAAGGTTCTACTTCTAAAAGATTCCATCTCTAGAATGTTCTTAGGTGATGGTAGCACTATATAAAGGGATTCAAGCAATGTAATGAGACATGAAGAGAAATATTGTATTGTGGAGCGGTAGCTCAATAGGAGGATGCCCCCTCGAAGAGACAAGTGAACAGGAGAGGATCCCTTCCATAATAGGATCCATTGTATGGTGTTGCCCTACCTCAAGGGTTTGGTAATAATATTGTGTGGTTTCTTCTATATTGCTTTGTGGATCTATTGTGTATTCAGTATTTGTGGTTATTATATTGGTAGATCTATTCAGGTTCTTAACACACTCAAATCCAGATGTCATCTTTCTACAAGAAACCCTTTCAGTTGATCATTCTGTCAGAGCTTTCCTGCACCTATTTCGCCCCCTTTGGGTCACATCGGTGTTAAGTTCTATCGGAAACTCTGGTGGCATGTTGGTGGCCTGGGATCCAACGCTTTTTGACTTAAAGCCCTTCTTGACCTGTGGAGGTATTTTGTGTTTAGGCAGCTGCTTTGCTTCTAATCAGGAACTGGCGCTCTTAAATGTCTACGACTCTTGCCATGACAGACCACAATTCTGGACTCTCCTTGCTAACAGTGGCATCCTCTCCCTCCCTAATCTCATTCTGGGAGGCGATCTCAATATCACCCTTTCATCATATGAACACTGGGGAACAACTTCACTGTCAGGATCGGGTATTAATATATACAGAGACCTATTTAAGGCATTTAATCTCATTGATATCTTGCCAGTTAAACTCGTTCCTACCTGGCGTAATGGGAGAAGGGGCTCGGAGGCCATTGCCAGATGGCTCGATCGCTTCCTAATCTCCGAGAATTTCTTCTCTTCCACTGTCTTCCCAACCTCAGGAGTCTCTTCCTTTCATCTCTGATCATGCGCCCATCCTCCTCAACTTGAAATACAATAATCCGACTCAAGCTTTTTCCCTTCAAATACAATCATCATTAGGCCGACTCCCCTGCCTACTCGGCTCTAGTACACACTGTCTGGACAGACCCACGTTTTCTGATTGAATCCAATCCTCAGCTGAGACTCGTATGGAAACTGAAAGCTCTAAAAGTGCACACAAAAGACTGGTATAAACACAAGAAGGAGGCAGAGGAGATCGCTTTGAATAAGCTGGAGATTGAGATCACTCATCTCATCTCAAAATCAACCTCTGCAGCCCTGTCAATGGAGGACGAGACTTCTTTAAAATCTTTGGAGGAAAGTAGAGATGTTATTCTGTGGGAATACGAAAAAAGCTGGAGGCTCCGAAGCCGGGCGACCCGGCTCAAGTGGGGGGACTCAAACTCAAAATTTTTCCATAAAGTTGTTGGTCTCAACATGAACAAGAAGTTAATCTGGTCCATCGAAAGTGATAATGATGGGACCATCCGTGGACAGGAGGCACTTAAAAGGGAAGTTGCCTCTTACTTCGAACAACTTTTAAAATCCAGCAGCGGCCACAACCTACCGGCAAAAGTTTCTACTGCCAACCTTTTCACAAATTTGGTATCTGCAACTGAAGCCACTGATCTTTTTAATCCTGTCACATTGCTAGAGCTAAAGAATATTTTGTTTCTCCTCAAAAAGGAGAGTAGCCCAGGGCCCGATGGCTGGACGGTCGAATTCTTCACCCATTTTTTTGATCTTGTTGGATCGGATCTTCTTCTGATGGTGGAGGATGCATGCATTAAAGGTAAAATCTCCAGTAGCCTAAACTCCACCTTCCTGGTTTTAATTCCTAAAGAAGACACCCCAACTTCTTTCAACGACTTCAGACCGATCTCCCTTTGTAACCTAGTTTACAAGCTAATTTCTAAAGTCATCTCCAATCGGATTAAGCCGGTTTTGGAAAGGAGTCTCTCAATTGAACAACTCGGGTTTTTAAAGGGAAGAAGGATCCAAGATGCCATCG
The DNA here is from genome assembly GCA_009831015.1 of Picea engelmannii. Taxonomy (NCBI): domain Eukaryota; kingdom Viridiplantae; phylum Streptophyta; class Pinopsida; order Pinales; family Pinaceae; genus Picea; species Picea engelmannii. The sequence goes on from ML813114.1 coordinate 28,726, forward strand.
GTGTGGCCCATGAGTGCATTTATAGCATCATCCAAAAAAAACAAAAGGCGTTGGTCATGAAACTTGACCTCAAAAAGGCTTTTGACAGTATTGACTGGGATTTTCTAAGACTTATCCTCCTCTCTGTCGGTTTTGGGAATAAGCTCACAGACTGGATTATGTCCTATGTTACAAGCGCAAACTTTGCAGTGCTAATCAACGGGGAGGCATCTAGATTTTTTAAAAGCGAAAGGGGGCTCTGCCAGGGATGTCCTCTTTCTCCCTACCTCTTTATCTTAGTTTTGGAAGGGCTCAGCCTTCTCCTCACAAAAATCCTTGCCGAGCACCGCATCACAGGTATAAAGGTCTCTAATCTCATCAGGATCGTCCACCTTATGTTTGTGGATGATATTCTTTTATTATCAAAAGCTGATGTAGCGGAATGGATTGCGCTCATGGACATTCTTCAGCTTTTTTGTTCTGCTTCGGGGATGTCCATCAATCCCACGAAGTCCACGGTCCACTTTTGGGGTCTAACTGAGACCGAACTCTCCCCTCTAAAATGCTCCATCCCTTTCTCCTTTTTGATTTAACTTTAGGTTTCAGGTATCTGGGGTATCAGCTAAAACCGGGAGCCTCCTTCGCAACTGACTGGACTTGGCTGGTGTCTTCCTTTGAAAGGAAGATAGGTTTCTGGTGCAATAAATGGTTGTCCCTGGGGGACGTCTTATCCTGGTCAAGTCGGTGCTGCAAAGTCTGGCTGTTTTTTGGATGTCACTGGAACGGATCCCCGCCAAAATCATTACTCTGCTCTGGAGACTCTCTTTCAACTTCCTATGGAATGACCTAGCAAGAAATCGACGCTTCCATCTCTGCAGCTAGCAGACTCTCTCAAGGCCAAAATGGGTAGGGGGATGGGGACTTAAGAATCTCTCCATCTTCAACTCGGCTTTACTGGCTTGTTCCTTTTGGAGAGCGGTCTCCATTGATAACATTTGGCATCGAGTTATCAGGGACAAATATTTAGGTGCCAAACCTCTCACTTTTTGGCTTCGAAAGACTCATCTAATTCAGAAATGGGCATCTCCCTTCTGGAGGGGACTGGTCTCCTCCTCTCAGGTGATCCTTCACTGGCTCCGTTGGAGACCCGGATCGGGTGAATAAATTAAAATTGACAGAGATAAAATCATTGGCCTAGATGATCAATCGATTCTCTCCCTGCAGCTCAGGTCACATCTGCTTTCCCTTAACCTTTTTTCCCTTGCACAATTGAAGAAGGAGACCCGCGCCTTCCCTCTCCCTGATATTTGGCTTCATAGCAACGAGCTGGCACTCCGTGGGCCTTTAGCCCTAGAATTGGATTCATTTACAGCAGCCTTAAAATGCTCAGGCCTCTCCCTCTCAGACGCTTGAGATTCTCTTACCTGGGCTGGGGGCAATGGATCAGGCAAGGTTGCTGCCAAGAATGTTTATGCCACTCTCCTGCCGGATAGGGAGGTCAATGCCCAGCCTACGTGGCTCCGCTGATTATGGACTTGGTCGCTCCCCCTAAAGCATAAATTATTTTTTTGGCTTTGTGCTAGTGATAAACTCCTTACATGGGAGATGCTTCGTAGAAAAGGTTGGCAAGGCCCTGGCTTTTGTGTTCTATGCCGCAGAGCCTCGGAGGACATACACCACTTGCTAATTCACTGCATTTTTGCTCAAGATATTTGGAAACGCACTTTGCAACATTTCTCCCTTCCCTTCCACTGGACCGACGCCACCTTTACAGAGTGTTTCTCCTCTTGGTTTTCTGCCCAAGCTGCGCCACCTTCTCTGGCAGTGTTTGTTAGCTGGCAAATTTGGATAGAGTGCAACAAGGTTCTTTTCGAGGACGCCTCCCCATCCCTACAGGCGGTCTATTACAGAACTCTGGCCTCTTTCCAGTGGCAGTCGTCTACCGTCAAGGCTCTTCCTTTCAAAGCGGTGGATTCTTTCTTGCCTGAAGGTTACTCAGTGGCTTGTTTTGACGGAGCGCCTCAGTCTTCTAGTTTATGTTGTGGTGCTGGTGGCACTTTCAAATCACACCCGAAGAGGACTACAAAGTGGTTTCTAAATTGTGGTAGGGGTTCAAACACTAAAGCCGAGCTATTGGGCTTATGGGCTACACTTACGCTTGCTTCCTTTTGGTCCCTAAATCACCTACATGTCATAGGCGACTCAAAAGTTATCATAGACTGGATCAATCGTAAGTGCAATCTCCAATCCATCCACGTGGAAGGTTGGAAGCAAAAAACGCAACAACTGGCACACTCCTTCACTGATATCACCTTCCGTCATCTCCCCAGATCGTTCAATTCCGAGGCGGATGCACTCTCTAAGAGAGCTCTAAGTCAAGTGGTCGGCAGACTTTCAATCTATCACTGTGACAGAGGACAGGAGAGTCTGATCTCCTCCTTCAATCTCTTCGAGCTATAAAGTCTAATTCGTTTTACATGAGAAGAGCGCAGGGAGCCTTGGGTTTTTCTTTGTATCTGTCTGCCCGTGTGGCGCAGGAGGCAGGCTTCGTAAAGCCGTGGTGACAGTCTTGCTTAAATGGTTCATTGTCTGAACAAGAGGTGAGTCGAGAGATTTAGTTTTTTATGATAGCTGTGATAGTTTATTGACTCGTAAATCGACCACTATTAGTTCCCTGGCAGCTTTGTTTTTAATTGTAAGATCTGGTCCGACTTGGTTTTCACACTGATCCAACTATTATGTTGGCTTCAGAGTATTGTAAACGAATTTATACCATTTATAAATTTGAGATAATTTCTCTTGGGAAAAAATAAACATAAAATGGAGTCACTCTATATATCCTCCCTCTGCCTCCATGAATTCATGACTCAACTGTATTAAATGCAAATGAATCTATTCATTATTATTGACATTGGTTTCTATCTACTATTCATTATTATTGACATTGGTTTCTATCTACTCTACTTTTTGAAATCTAAATGAAAAAAATAATTACATGTATATCTTTGTCTATTAAATATATGCATGCATGTGTTTTGATACCTTTCAATCTAATGCACTTCTATACCTTTCTATGTATATCTTTGTATAAATGACAAAAATAGTTGAGTGTGTACTTTAGTCTTTTGATATTTTTCTATCTACTTCAATTTGATATGAACAAGGTGGGTGCAATGAATAAATTTACACTGGAATTTTAAATTATAAAATAAAGATGAACCAATAGATTATTATAAATTGCTAAAAGTTTGAAACATTTATATTTAATTGAAAAATAAAAATAAAAAGTTTTTTACATGCATATTCTATGGTATTGTCTAATTGTTTTATTAAATAATCAGTCAAATTCGTGGAAAAGGTCCCTCGAAAATATAACAATGGATTATTATAAATTACTAAAAGTTGAAAATATTTATATTAAGTAAAAATAAATAATAAAAAAATTGAAAAAACAAGCCCTCTCTTTTAAGTCACTTAAACTACCTACATTACAAATAAAAACCATAACCAATTTACCTCTATTAATCTCCAAAATAATATTAGCAATAAAAACTATAAATTAAAAACAAAAAAAATCAAATAAAATTGTATTTTTGAGAAATAAAATACACCCTTAATATAAATTAATGATAAAAAAATTATCATTCAAAGATTGGTTATGAATTATATTAAAAATAAATATAAAATATAAATCAATTTTCTTAACTTATTGGTTATGAATTATATTAAAAATAAATATAAAATATAAAATCAAGTTTCTAACATATTATATGATGAAATTTTCATAGATCCATGATTCATCTCATTGGAAAAATATTAAAAATAAAAAATATTACAAAATTTAGGATGTTGTGGCATAAGCCCATAACAAGTAAATGATAATGTGAAAATACTCACACATAATCATAATCATGTTGGTAAAGTATGTCAAGAATTAAACTATTTTTTTCCTTGAAAACCAACTTTTTGTTATCTTCATTCCTATATTCATGATGCCTATATTCATGGATTACTTTCTCCTTACAATTTTTGGACAATTTCACTCATTATTTTTATATTATTAGAATCAATATTATATAATAAATATTACTTTCTCCTTAAATTTTTTTGAAGAATTTCACTTCATATTATTTTTATGTTATTAGAATTAATATTATATAATAAATATTTTAAATTTTAATTATTAATAATTTTATTAATATTCAATTTTTAATCTATCAATTTTAATTTATAAATATTTTTATATTAATTAAAAAATTATATATAATAATACAATTAATACATCATCACCATAAATGTCATGTCATGCCAACCAATGATGACAATAAATGTCATGCCAACCAATGGCTTCAAAAAGATGGTTTGTATTTTTGCCTCTGTATTCAGTTGAAATCCATACCTTATAATAGATCATTAATATGCAGGCAATGTATAGGTGAAGCTAATCAAAAGAGCTGCCCGTTAAAAATAAAGCAATGGTCCTAAGAGAAAATGAACGTATATGTGGTTGTTCTACTTGGGGTTCATATTCAAGCATGTTTGAAAGAAATGGTTTCTAGCAGGCAAACATCCATTTTTATCAAACAAAAAATAGGTCAATTTCCTTTTTACAATTAACACAACATGTGCTTTGACAACAAACTATGTAACTCTGTAGTCCTATTATTTATTAACCAAATGATATGATATTATTTATTAACCAAATGATATGATATTAATGGCTTTAAGTGTACAAAGAGGCTTAATTGTTCCCATAACTATTTTTGTCTCTAGGGTCATGGAATTGCTCTTTTATCTAAATTTAATGATTTAATTTTTGCTGAAATTCTTTTCAAATTCATTCTATGTTTAAAATTCAACAATTACATAAAAGCTCTCCAAACTCAAAAAAAATTAACAATTACTCAAATAAAATAAGGAATTGATAACATAAAGAATTACGCAAATAACATAAGGTTAGCTCAGAAAATAAATAATTAGTAATTAGATAAGTAAAGTTATCTCAGAGATATATTTATAAAATAATGTATATATCTTAAAAAAGAAAACAGTTTATATATATATATATATATATATATAATATTTTATATATAAAAAATTATTTTAATTTATCTTAAATTTATTATTAGTCCTTGCTAGTGCCTGAACATAGCAATAATTTAGGTGGTCAATCTGTTTCATTAGCTTCATTAAAAATACTTTCAATAGTCTAGATGGTCTTTGATTAGGTTAAAGGTGTTTCCATCCCTAACATTTCTAATACGCTGACATTTCAATAAATATTTTTACACCTCAGGTAGGATGCAACCTGTAATGTGTCCCCATTGAACATTTAAGAGATGACTTCACATTTTGGGATGCAAAGCATTTTTATTTTTTTCTATTCTGAACATCACACTATTCATGAGCTTAGCATTTTTTTTCAATCATCACACTATCCATGAACTCCACAATTTAAATGCACATATAAATTCAAAACCCTTATTGTTGTAAATATTAAATATTGTAATTAATAAATAATTAGAACTTGTTTGTAGTGAATTCTCTTTGATTTGTAATTAACCTAATATTGAATATTAAAGACCCTTTTGTAATTAACCTTAATAATGAAGATGTTTTGTAGTAAATTTTAAGGTGCATATGTTTCAACTTCAAAACCCTCACTGTATATAGTAAATATTGTAACCAATATGGAGAGGTTGTTTTGTAATGAATTTTTGTGTAGAGTTAGTTTTGTAATGAATCTTGGTACTGAGGCATTTTTTAATAGAATCTTGTTACATTATATATAAAAATAAAATCTTTATTTTTAAAATTAAAAAAGACAAATTATGAATGTCATTGTAGAAGAAGGAAATCCATCTTTAGGGGTTTGTAATTGTAAATTTTTTTATATGGAAATTCAATTTAAGTATTGGAATGAGAGAAATGTCAGAAATGTATTATTGAAATTTTCAACTAACAAATTTATTTTTCAAATTTTTAAGATACTCAATTTTTATTTTTAATTATGAACACGCTCTGCCCTTTTCAAAAATGGTTATTCTGCTGCGTAGTCTGAAGCGCAAGCGACAGACTGGTATTCCTCCACCACAGTGTACATCCACGCCTTCGGCACTGTATTCATATTTTCTGGATTTGATAACATCGGAACGGAGAATTTAGTATCGAAAAGTGTGCTGGCAGGTCGGTGGAATGAATGCCTTCTTTGTCAATGGGACAGCATGTATTACGGAAAAAAGATCTGATACAACACTGTTCAGATCGAATAAGTCGCGGAATATGAGGCGGTGGGAATAAGACGGTTTTCAAGGGCAGACAGACTGGCGGTTTAGAATGGATACATGTGATTTTTCAAAACCAGTTTACAGTTTACAGGTTTTCCATAAAAGTTCTCTTTAAATATGTTTTCGGTGGTATTTGAAAACCTGTCAACCAGTTTACAGGTTTTCTACAAAACCTCACACTAAGATGCCTTCGGCATAAAAATCTCCTTATTAAATATCAAATTAATGTGAAATATAATATATATTAATAAAAATATATAATAATATTAAATTGATAACAATAAATTATCCATAATAATAAATAAATAGTTCCCATTAAAATAATTTCTTCCCAAGATGTTAAAACTCAAAACTCAATTTGAAGTAGTATATGGTTTTATAAATGGAATTAAGGTTAACTGTTTCTAAAAAATACATGACTTTATTGAATGTTGGTTTTTTTTCAAATACTATCTAGGTTGAAAGTGTCTTTTGACATTAGAATAAGTCCTAAAATTGTTTATGATTGGCTACCAGCACGTCTTCCTTGAACATAAAGAAGCAGGTCAATGATCCAAGACCCAAAGTGAAAGTATGCACCCTTACATACAATCAACAAGTTATTTTAGGGGGTGTGATTTTCCTTAAATAACGACTATGAGTTAAGGTGCATTCGCAAATAGCATAATGACCATTGTCCTCATTGTCAATGGACAACTAAGTTATGATAGGTTTTACCACCTTCCAAAAGTTCCAATTAAAATAAAAGTAATAATAAATTAGTTCCAATTAAAACAAGACTACATGGTACCAAATCCCTATCGAAATAGTACAACAATGAAGCAATGTAGTATGTGAATACTTATATGTCATTTTCTTGGACTAAGATTGAAGGCATATATGCCATTTGCTTTCAAATAGTTTAATATATGTGATATCACGCAACTCTTAGAACTAGAATTAGGATTAGTCAATGTTCAATGGCAATGGGTATTGAGATATTAGGATTTGAACTTGCATTGGTTGGTCTCCCCCATCAATTTCACTCAAAAAAAGTGTACATGTGTTTGATATATGGAAACCCATAGGAAGTATGTGTAAAGGGAAGTATATAATTGGATCGCTGCTGCCATTTTGCCTCATGCATGCAACCTCTATCATGCCTCATGCATACAACACCTTTCTAGGAATTGTTGGCCAATTTCTCCCCTTCTGATTTGTCTCTCATCATCACCAGCTAGCATTTCTCAATGATATGCTAAACCTAGAGTAACATTGGGCTTGTCGAGGATTGAAGTGCAATATCAACAATTAAGTGCCACTTAGACTTGATCATTGTCGGGGAAATCACCTTTTCCGCTCTCCAATACCTGAACGTGGATGTTGATGTGTGTGATGTGTATGAAGGAAGCAAAGTGTTACCCACTAGAGCTAACTAACTATATATTCAAAATGAGAAAGGTATACATTGATATTCTATGAATCTCGACCTCTATTGTTGATGTGTATATTCTTAAATTATCAAATCCAATCCATGTATTAACAAAGAATTGGCAATGCTCTAGTTCATTTGTTGTTTGCATGTATTAATAGTCAATTTTCCAACATGGTAGCTCCCATGTCTGCTTAGTCGGAGCTTGTCCCTTTCTAGATTGATTGCTTCAACTAGTGGGGTTGGGGCTCAGACCTTCTGCTGCTTTCATGTCGACAAGATGCTCTATGCATTAGAAAGGCCTCAACATAATGCATGAAGGCATGAGTTGTGCGATGAAAGATTCAGAGAAGTGTAAATGTGGAGAAAAAAGGTGACTTTGTTTGATATTTGATAAAAGAAATGCATGTCGCGGTGTACACTGACATTGACAATGTTCTAGCTTTTGTTCAGTGGCTTGATGATGAACTTGTAGCTTTGGAACTAGCTCTATGCATGTTGTTGGATAAGCTAGAAGGT
>ML813114.1:58827-110585 GCA_009831015.1 Picea engelmannii
GATTGATAATAAATGCACTCTAATTTACTTAGGTAGATCTGGAGCTCAACAAACGTATCCTGGAGGATGTCTCACGAAGCTGCAATCATCAACATTCCCAACAACAAGGGGAGGGCATCCATGGTTATAACATTGCATATAAATTCATGTTGGTAATATCCTACGTGGAAACCCCTACACTGATATTTCACCAAAATTTTATACTAGCATTGAAACCAAAACAATATATAGAGTTGTGGATGCATTTGTCATGCTAATCCCAAATTCTCTACAATATTTACCATTACCAAAAACAATTATTAGTATTCTCTATAACAAAATTATGACACTTACCTATTGTGTTGCATTTTATTTTGAAGATATTATTCTCCCTTTACGATAGATCTTCCTTTGGGGTTTGTTGTTGTTTCATTGCACTACTACATTGGGAACATTTTCTGACAATTTACCGATGCAGTTTCGTCGCCACAACGTTTCAAGTACGACAAAGGATACAACCCATTCTTCATCACATCACATCCCTCGCAAGTAAGATGATACCCATTTCATCGCAAGACAAACACAAATATTTTTCGTACCATCGACCATTGTACGTTCTAAAACCAATTTGTTCTCATCGCTAGTGCGTCATAAGACCGACTAACCTACGACAAATGTGCATCACAATCGACCAATGTCCACATCCATTGTCGTTGTAGGCTCATCGTATGATTGACCAATGGTTGTTGCCAGTCTGTTGTACCATTGACCATAGTTCATCCCAAATACAACATGTTTTCATCATTAGTGCATTGTAAGAACAACTAACATACGACAAATGTGGATCACAATTGACCAATTTCCACAACCATTGTCATCGTATGTGCGTTGTAATATCGACCATAGTTTGTCGTAAGTGCATCATACGATCAATGAATGTTCACCATAAGATCACCTAGAGTTCATTGAACTATTGACAATGTACCGGATAACTTGTTGTGTTTCCAATGGTTGTTGGGTTAGATGGAAAACGTTACATTAGTCGAACAATCGACAAAATCCGTCATCAATGGTACAAAGAAGGGTTTAATAATAAAAAATTAATAATTTGTATCATGCCATGTTGAGCTGGGAGTTTCGCAAATTATAATCACTAGACTCAACTATAAACCATCAGAGGGACATAGGTTGACCTGTCTGAATAAATATCCAGATGGAAAAACCATTTGAAGGTATCCATAACATTAATGCCATGTTGAGCCATGAGTTTCACAAAGTATAATCAATAGACTCAATTATAAACCATGTGAGTTATGCAAAGGAAAAGGTATTACCCCATGACATAGTTGATGATAGAAAAAACATTTATCTACAAGATAATCTTGTAAAATATCTTAATTTTAACCAACATGCAAAATCTACATGCCAAAACATGCAATATTTGCATGCCAAATCTTTTGAAAAATGTTAATACACGAAGTATATATGAAAATGCCCATACCCTAAAGTCAAAAGAATGAATGGATTGAAAATGGAGGCAATAAAAACATAAATAATAATAATAATAATAATAAACAAAAATAGGTTAATGAAAGGTTAAAGTCCATACCCCTTCACCTCACGACTAGTCAATGCATGTAAGTATACCATCATGAGGCTCATTGTAAATCATCTTTCTTTTCAATAATTTATTTCTCAATATATCTTATACAATTTCAAAAATATTCTAAAAATATTGTGATAAATAGGCTTGTTTATCTCAAAGGGTTGGGGAATGGACAGTAATCACCCAAGCTACAAATAAAATCAATGTCATTAAAACACACATAATAGAAATAAATTGTAGGCTTGTACATGAATTACCTTGTCCTTATCCTTTGAGTATGATTTCAAGTCCATGGCGACTCAACCTCCACTTGCAGGTAGCAACTATGATCACAAACACAAGTCGAAATGCCTCCACATCAACCAAATTAACCAATGCAAGATCTAGTTTATTCGATCTAGTTTTTCCCTCTCTCATAGAGGTGAAATTATCATGTAATGAGTAGAGAAGGGTCCTAATCGACAAAATAATTTGAGCTTCCAAGCCACCATTAAGAGCACCGCATAGGACACCCTTACAAATCATCCAAAACTAAAAAAATATGTCAAGGTTGAGCTAGTGTTTAGGCCTCAAAATTCTATTACCAAACAGGCCAAGCTTGAGCAGAGCTCTATAGAACCAAGTCAAAATGGCAATCTGAATTAGGGTAAAAAGTGATTAAACAAGGAGCTTGATTTTCCCATCGTTGGATCTAGATTGGGAGTTATGAGAGGTTGATGTAATTGCATGCACATACACCACTTAAAACCTTAGTATTAATGCAAGGTACCTCCAATACAAGTGGTGCCATCCAACAAGCATAAGCCTCAATACAATCCCAAGGATATATTGTTTGTAGGGAAAATTTTAGGGGCTATTTATCGCCCATGGGCTAATTTTCCTTGCTTTTTCCAAAAAATAGATTCACCAATTTCCTTTTTTTCTAAAAGTGATTCACCCAAATTCCATAGAATAAAATGATTTTACCTTAAAAATAGCCCAAATTTTTATAGAAACTATATTAAATCCTTAGAAATTTGAATATTTTTACAAAAATATCGCTAAACATTTTATACTTTTCATATGAAGGACCGGTAAGATTCACCAAGGTTTCTACATTCTAAGATACATTTCCATGCTTAAAATTATCCCTCTTGTTTACAGGTCTATGACTCATATGACAAATATTTGCACAAGCCCGTAGTTGATAAGGGTTGTGAACTTTGTTATTTATTGATCAAGCAAGTTCAATATTTAAGGTCTTGATCCCCAACCTTTTCACATGTATGTGCCCACAATCATTTGAGCATAGAGATTAGAATATCTTCACTTTAGCTAGCAAAGAACACTAGTGTGTGCGTGCACACACACACACACACACACACACACACACACACACACACACACACACACACACACCAATTCATCGAATCAACTAACCCTTTATTTTCAAGTACATAAGATCAACATGTAAGCAAATATGAATTTGGGATAGCCAATACAAGCCATCAAATCATCATTAGAAAAACCATGCAATGTTACTACTACTAAACATAACCAAGCAATATTTACCATTGTTAATGCATTAATGATTACAATTTGTTCGTAGATGGCTTGTATCAAAATGTAAGAAAAAATGAAGGACCATCAAACCATAATATCTAGTTGATTGATGCCAATACAACTATGCATCATTACCATTGCTTATGCATTTGTTTCACATGTATTTGTAGGTATCCTATACCAAATCAAAATGAAGTTGCAACTATAATAAATCACCAATATGAGCAACATGTTGCAAGCATAGCATCATCATCGACATGAAACCATTATGACCATAATAACCATGTGAAAAGTATGGATAAACTACAGTAAACACAAACCACCATCGCAATAAACAGGATTGTCATGAACAAACACATCCTTATTGCTCCAATGCACACTAGTTGGTGGGACCATTAATAGTCTATTTATAAAATAATTGGCAAGATAATTGTACCAATGGAGAGGTTGAGTGATTCAAGTGGTTGTCCCTTTTAATTAGGCTTAGGTTTAGGGTATTGTCACAAAACTTTGTGATCATATATGTGTTGACTAGAAATTGGGTCAATAGATAAAATATGGAAAATGGATTTGATAAATTCCTAATATGATAGGAATCTTTGGCTGTCTGCAGGGGAAAATTCACAATTAGAGCATTGCAACCATCATGTGTAAAGCAAATCTAAAGTGTAGAGCAACTCATTAAATATAATGATGTTGTTAATTCTATTTGACATCGATTGAATCAAGAAAATTGGTTGTATGTCACATAGTATAAATTGAATAACATGTATGGAGAAGACATGTATAGGTGATGTGAACCTTTGTAAATAAATTGGCATTGTGTATAAAGATGAATGGGAAATCATGCAAACCGTGATGGACCTTTGATTAATGAAGACCCATCTCTATATGTATGAGGCTCATTCAATTCAGAATCATGAATCAAAGTGTATCAACAACTAATATGATTCTAGGAACTCATTGCACTAGATAAAGAAAAGAGGGCTTCTTCATTGCATCATGAGATACACTTTAATTGTTTTAATTTATTTATTGATTTTGAAATTATGAATTATTCTTAACGCATAATTTCAATTCTTCCCACGATAAAATAATTATAAATACCAACAAGAGGTCTATGCCTCTGCGTCTGCCAACTCCTGAACTACTCCTAAGTGGTTTGCCAAAGTTTTGTCGATGATGAGACTATATTAGATAAAGGACGTAATAAAACCAATTGGAAGTACATACCTCTCAGTAGGATTCTTCAATCAACAAAACATAAATGTCAGGATAGTTTCTGCACCTGCTCAAGGCTCACAAAACTTCCAAGAGTCTTCCACAAAAAATTCTATGACAAGATATCTCAATTCTTCAAGGGAAGATTATAAGTCCTCACAATAAAAAAATCAATAGCTCATCAACCAAGAACAAAAGGGATATCCCTTTAAAATTTAAAACATTAATATCTTCATTCATAACAATAAGAAAAGAGAAAATTTTCCCCAAAGTCTAAAGACAATGGGTTGATTGTTCCAATTTGAAGTTTCCAACAAAAATCACGAGGACTTCCATTTAAAGAAGGAACCACTAGAGAGAATAATTTATAAATTTCAAAGACCTCCAAAACACCAATCAGATTTCAACTCTCTTTCTCAACTATTATGAGACAAAGCTTCCTTCCATTGAAATCATTGCAATGCAAACTTTATAGACAAAAAAATAATTCTCAATACAAAAGTAATACCAACAGAGTTGTAGAAACCAACACTACCAAAAAATTAAAATTGTCTCACCAACTTAAGAAGGGGATAGCAAATATTTTGAGTTGGTGAAATTTCCAAAGTTGAGTGTGGTTTCAACATTCACGACTGACATAGCTTGATGAAAATCATTTCCAAGTGTTTCTTCCATAGTTCCTCTCTATTCTCTTATAAGTGTGTTATTTTTACCCCAAAATCTCTCTCTCTCTCTCTCAACAAAATCCAAATGCAAAAATTGACTAGGAAGGAGGTTTAAGTGCATTCTTTTCACCCCAAAATCTCTCTCTCTCTCTCTCTCTCAAAAAAAAAAAAAAAAAAAAACACAGATGCAAAAATTAACTAGGAAGGAGTTTATGTGAGCTCTTTCCATCCTTTTGTTCTTCCATGCCTTCACAAATCCATGTGTGTCTCTAAATGTATGTTATTGGACAAGTGGCAGAATGCTAGAGTGAAATGTCACTTGTCTTTATTTGTCTATTTTAATTATTTTAAAATTTTCCTATTTTCTATTCCTTCATGTGTACTTTTAGTTGAGCAGTGATAAGAGTGTTACGAGGAAAATCTCTCTATGGCTAGGGGTAAACCACAATAGACAAAACAACACCCATACATCAAATTTAATCTCAAGTATGCTATATAAATAAAATTCTAACAAGAGAAGGCTAGAATCCTACCTCATTCGGACATCCGAAGAAGACCATCGTTGAGCACATGACCCAAATCTTTATACCTGTAACTTGTCCTCAACAACCAAGATACACAAGCATGTGGTAATGATATATAATGTTAGCATATAAATTAGCACAATCCATTAACATACATGATAAATATGCCCATGGAAAGGAATACAAATATTTTCAAGATATCAATTGGACGAGAAAAGAGTATTTCTATTAATGTAATCAACAAAAGTACATAGGTGACAAACTTTTGTAATGGCACATATCAAAATCGAGAAACTAAGTCCCTCCAGCTGGGCCTCCACCACTTCAATCCTCCACAAAGGCAAGCTCACAAGTAAGAGTCAATGAAGTTCTCCATCACAAGATACAAAGAGCTTGGGGGCTGGACACAAGGAGTTCAGACTTTCAAGGACAAAGGGATGCAGACTCAATTGAGGTGAAATTTCTCTAGAGTGTCTTTGCTCTCGATGATGAATTTTCTTCAAGGCTTGGATATGGATCAATTTGTAGCCTCCAAATGGAATTTAAGAGTTGAGTCAGCGCGTTTCCAGTATATGGAAGGTCAAGGATCATGGATCACATGACATGGCATGGAAACCTAACATATTTTTAAAATTTTGAGCACCAAACCCGATGTACATGGGCTGTAATGGAGCAACCTATGTATACGCGAGTTGTCTAACTGTAGGTCGCGTATATGGAAAAAAAATGTATTTTTGGCTTTAGAGTGAGTAAAAAGGGGAAATGAAGTCTATAGAGGGAAATGGAAGGCCATCAAAGAAAGATGCATGAAGTGTGGAAAAATATGCTATAACAGATGCCCCCTAATGTGTGAGGTCAGAGGAGTATCTGCGATGGTCGAAATACATTATAATTCCCAGAAGTGGAGTAATGAAGACTTAGTTGGTAGTACTAGTTACTCATGAGAATATTACAATTTGTATTTGTAGTGTACCCATCCACCAAAGCTGGTCACGTCACACAAAATATTTCTCTTATCATCTCTTATACCATTTTAGTAACGTACCTAGCCTCTAGCCAGGAAACAATACATGCAAAATACACATAACACAAAACTTCTTCTAATTAAATCCATTCTTTTGTTGTTACGCATATTCCCATAGCCTGCAACTACAATTTATAACAAATTTATCTACGGTAATAACCATAAAACTTATGCATCTGAATAATGCTAATAATCAACATGAGATACAACTAAACCATTCATTACAACAACATATAAGTCATTCTCATTCATGCAGAGTCCATGCACAACGATAACATATGTAAATAGTTCAATACAAGATAAAACACTTATCTTAAACAAGAACTGTGCAACTAGCTACTTGGGATGGATGTTTCACCCAACCATACACTAATTATTCCAAATCTCAACATCCATTCACCCCCAAGCTGACGCTAGCAATCCACAAAAGAGGGTGGTCTCACATAGTCCACTCACAACTCATAAATCTCTCAACCCAATTAATATTCTCCTACAACTATCCTGAATTTTCCACCAACTCTCTTCCTCTTAACCTATCGAACCCAAGGAATGTACCCCCTTCACTGCTCACAGTACCTCGGGCTGTACCATTCTTTTTTCAGGGCCACTAGTGCATTCGTTTGGCCAGGAATCACTCAGTCGGGAACTCTAGGAACTCTCGATTGTTTCATATTTTCTCACAACAACCTTCACAAGGCTTTGAGATATTTCCTCCACAGGAAATCACACCACATGCTTACAACCTGATTTACCGAAACACATGCATCTATCTCAGCGTACAAAAACAACCAAACAATTGCTTCCTTCTAGTATACCATGGTTGGTCCTCTTCCCATCCCTCTGCTCCCCCTTTTGCTACCCAAAATCTCCATGTAAAAACTGTCCCAAATCTCCATACGAATTTCCTCTTCCCCTTGCTTGCTTGACTCACACTCTTCTCAAGGATGATTGTACTTTATCCCATGCTCTCAAATAACTATGGGATGTAACCACTCACATCCACCCTCTTACATGAGTTTAATGATTGACCTCTCACACACTCAATCAACAAATATAAGTTTATACACAAAGATAATAATTTTAGGAATGTGGGTTGGATTAATACCCATGAATAATTTCCCCTTGGACCCCTCTCTCTTGTGGAATCATAGCCCACCATATTTCTTCATCTCTTTCATATCACAATGAGCAATTATTCCTTTTATTAATTAATCAATGTTCATAATATGCAATTCGACCCCCGACCACATTAAATCAATACAGGCTCTTCGCCCCAATGCATTGGCTCATCAAACTAATTTACGTTTATACAATTACATTATAATTCACGAGGATTAGATCTAGGGATGTTACATCCCCTCCCCTTTATTTTTTCACTGTCCTCAGTGCACAACACCCTACATGTGTAATTTCATTTTACAATTCTAGCTCCCCAACCAATAATCAACATGTAGGATCTCTAGCTCGAAATCACACATGCATTCCAACCTAAACAAATTACATAGGCACTCTTTCCCCAATACCATAGATACATAGGCAGTCTAACCCCAAAAATCATAAATACAAAGGCACTCTAGCCCGAAACATATACATAATCCACTGGCATTCTCCTACAACTATCCCGATTTCCACCAGCTCTCTTCCTCTTGACCCACCCAACCCAAGGAATGCACCATTAGTTTATCAGGGATAACCCAAGGGATGTACCATCTATTTATCATGGATAACCCAAGGGATCAACCATCCATTTATCAGGGTTATCCCAAGGGATGTACCATCCATTTATCATGGATAACCCAGGGAATGTGTCATTCGTTTATCAGGGTGTCTCTGGCACAGGTAGTTAGGAATCTCACTATTGGGAACACAAGGGACTCACTGCTAGGAAGAACATTAGTAAAATAACCAGAAACAACCTTGTTGTTGTAGTGCGACTCACACAAGAGTGCACTCTTCAGGCCTGACAACCTGGTTCTTCGACAATGCAACTCACACAAGAGTTCACTCTTCAGGCATGACAACCTGGTTCTTCAACAGTGAAACTCACACAAGAGTTCACTCTTCAGGACTGACAACTTGGTTCTTCGATAGTGCAACTCACACAAGAGTTCATTCTTCAAGCCTAACAACCTAGTTCTTCGATAATGCAACTCACACAAGAGTTCACTCTTCAGGCCTGACAACCTGGTGATCCGGATTATTTTCGGCATGAAATGAGAGCGGAGATATAATAAAGAAATGCAAAGAGATATCACGGATATCCAATAATATAACACAAATGTATCAGAGATGCAACCATAAACACATAGATACAATAATACACGATTTCTATTAATGAAAGAAATGTACAGTGACTGTAAAAATACAGAGTGAAAGACTCGCTAGAATGGTGGCAGCTTATATCTGAGAAGAGATGTGACAATTACTCGCATTATCAAGAAGATGATTACAATGAGGCTCTGAAGGAATTTTTACAATAAACTGGAATGCCAAAAATCCCGTACATCTAAAAACCTAACCCTAGGAGATGAAGTGCCAAAAGTCATGTGGGCCCCGTTTGGGTAAGTTAGTTCATCAACTTCCCGGGGTCGTAACTTCTGCATACGATCTCCGCTTTAGACGTTTGATAGCCCGTTGGAAAGGTATCATCTAGGAGATTCATTTTGGGGGCTCAATCATGCCTTTAGATACCATTGAGAAGATATATCTTGAAAAACCTTCATTTAATCCCTCAAAATAGCCCCAGAAGTTAAAACTGCTAAAAATAGTAAATTGCCAAAATTGCCAGAAAACTGTTTTGAGCCAGTTGGAAAAGGTGGGTGGCCACCGATATCCACCTAGATCACCTGGTTCTTTGACAATGTAGCTCACCCTCTAGGCTCATGAATCCCTTTCATTGTTATACAATTCCTCAGGTGATCCATCATTTTCCAAGGTGTTCTCACACAAACAAATGCCAAATTGCTACTAGAATTCCACTAGCAATATATAACCAGTGGAAATCATCCCCATTTGCATTACATGCATACAATTAATATGATACATCATTATATAATTATGAAATTTCAAATATGTTTTACACAAGAAAACATAATTTCCCAAACATGATTCTTTTTGCTCATAATTTATTGGTTCTTACAACAACAAGCATCAGTCTCCCTTATGGCTTACACCACTACAATCTCCAATACCATTCTTCCTACATTTTTCTCAATTTCCATGCAACCAAACAAGTTGTTAGCATATAATATCAATTTCCAATTATTAATTCATCAAATCTGGTTATACAGGAAAATAAAAATTCCCACGCATGGGATTTCTTCTCATTATGTTTCGCTCTTGCAGTGGTATATATAAGTCCTCCTTATGGGCTTACATTATTTCCATATCCAAGACCATTTATGCCTGCAATTTCTTTAACTTTATTGCATCCAAACAAGATTGTTAGCACTCATGCATATTTTTAGCAGTTCATGAAATGATATCAAAATGGTATCTACCCAACAATTCGATCATTTCCAACCATTATTCACATTAAATGGAACTCTATAATTCATCATATTATCTAGAATGAAACTATCATTCATTTTAAATGCATTATCAAAACATTAATCTCTTCATAATGCAATCAACTTTGCCAATAAATAAATCTAATGTGACAATAATCATGGTCACATCTATGCAATGCATCCTTGCATTGACTCTGAAATACCATATGTTCATGTCATGTATTCCACCACATGAGTTGGAAGGTATGACACATGCCTTAATACCACATCCAAACTCTTCCCCACAACTTGTTTGATCCTTTGGATACCTTCCTCTTCAACCCATACACAACACTAGGAACATCATCCCTTAGTGATATTTAGTGTAGGAAAAAATATTGCAGTCCAAACCTTAGTTACATAGGGAATAACCATCATGCACTTGGATATCACTATAGCCTTTCCATATCCAACTCATCATGGCCTCACACATCATCATCTCAAATGACATTCATTGTTATAACAAGAGTAATGTCTCTTGACTTAATTCAGTTATGAATTCATAACACACTATGCAATTAAATTTCCCATAAATTCATTCAAGAAACAAATAATATTTGCATACTCAAGGCCTCTTACCTTTTCATCAATTCAAATATTGATATTAAAATGAGGGAATTCTTATCTTCGCTCCCTTCAAAATTTATACGTTATAACAACCCCAAATGCATACATGCATGGCTATTATCAATTTACTTGAAGCTACCTGATCTTTTGACATTTGTAGAAGCTTGTCAACTCCCTTCACTAATTTTATTCATCAAAATTTTCTCCATCCTCATTTGTCTTCATACAGATGGATATCATAAGAAAAAATATTGTCATGCTATAATCATGTTTCCTAGATACAAATTCCATCATTAGTTTTATTCAAATATCATAGCATCACACACACACACACACACACACACATATCGGTAGACTACTCTTAGTCTATAATCATGCCACCATCGTGTTCAGTCATGTCTACATGCACAAACACACATCAATATGCACCAAGCATTTGATCGTTCATGCCTATTTTATGCACATGCATTCTATCTTTATTCTATGCATCATGCATCAATTCTATCATGCACTGTAATCCATATATATTTCATATTAATCAATTATTTATCTTTATTTTGTTGTAGATGGTTGTCTTGGAATTTCTGTAGAACCATGTTTCCTTGTGTACTTCTATTTTTCTCAACTATGCACCACTGGCCCCTATTCTACACCTAATAACCAAGCCTCACTTGGTCATTCTGTATTTCCAGCCACTAGTTGGTCTACTAGTGCTGCCATCTCGTAACTACTCTATGCAAAGAATCTCATCCCAAAATATTTTGGCTAAATTCTCAGTATTCAGTATTGTAACATGCATTATTCCAGCTAAATATTAACACTAAAATTCAATTAACCACTTCCTATTTTTCTTGACCAAACTGGCCTTGGAATACCATTATCATTGACTGACATTTCAACATTCTGAAATACTTCTTTCATGTCTTCTTTCTAACATTCTTTTCCACCCATGGATTTTCTCAATATTGAGTATCTCTCTTCACTTCATTGAGTGATTCACCGTGAATCACTTTTTGGCCATTCAATACCACACTGCTCTAATGGAAATGCCACCTTTTTACATTTTCACTCGTGCCTTGCTTTTGTTGTGCACTATGATAATAGAGGCATCTTTCTTGATTGTGTAATTTTTAGACAAGAGTTGCTAGACCATATCTGACAATTCCTTATTCCTACATTCCCATGCTTTCTCATAGAGATGACTGATCCAACCATAAGTCACACCTCATCTCATGATATCCTTTCTCCTTCTCTTGCAAAAAGCTTTTTTTGCCTTTACTATATTTCTATCTTCAAGGTTATGGAGTCATCCTTGCTTCTTGTGCATGCAATGACATTCTTTACTTGTTGGGTTCATACCCTATGTGAAATATCTATTGACATTCCTTTGCAGGCCATTCAATCTTTATATCATTTGAATACTAATTTTCCTTTTCTTTTGTTTAGACCCTTGACAACCTTGCAACACCTTCCCTGCACTTTCCTTTGCATATTTCTCATAGTGACATGCTCTTACCTATCACTTCTTCCATTTGACTATGTCTCAACACTCCCCATGCTGACATGTAGACCTCTGAATTCTTCCTAATGGTTGTAATATCCTTGAACATCTTCCATAACTCCAGTCCTCATATAGGAACTAAAGTTTCTTTCTGTACTTTTGATTCTGCAAGAAAAATGCATGTAATAATTATTATTAGAACATGCATATTATAAAACATTTCACTAATTAATACATGTTATTTCTTATCAATTTATTCAAAACACATTTCATCGTTCACACTATGATTCCCTAGATGCATTTCTCTATGAAATAAATTTCCAACGATTATAATCTTGCCCGAAATCGAGCTCTAGTTTGAAAGTTATAGCCCTCTAAAGTTATTGTACAGGCCTACAACATCTCCGGAGACCCAAAATCCTAAATTCTTCTGTCGCTCCAAAATCTATTGTGGGGATCGATCCACCTTTGGCTCTGACGATCTTGATCAAAAGAACATGACCTCTTGATAATTAACTCCCTTTCAACTTCACATTGCACTTTTGATTTCCTCCATTGATCTATCTTAATGGATTCATTGTGGATCTAAATCATATTTCTTCTTCATACCTTCCATGAACCCACCACCAACATTTATTTTGTTTTTCCTTCACAGACTCGTGGACTTATAAACTTGTAACCTTCCTTTCATAAGTCCGTCTGAAAAGTCTCAACACTAAACCATTTTTCCATATTTATAGACTTGCAGACTCACGGACTCACAAACTCACAATATTGTAACCTTTGTTTCATAAGTCCATCTGAAACATCTCAACACTTGGTCATTTTTCCACTTCTTCAGACTTGCAGACTCATAATCTTGTAATTTTTCTTTCATAAGTCTGTCTGAAAAGTCTCAACACTTAACCATTTTTCCACTTCTTCGGAATCGCAGATTCACGAACTCACAAACTCACAATATTGTAACATTTATTTCATAAGTCTGTCCGAAAAGTCTCAACACTTAGTCATTTTCCACTTCTTCGGACCCACAGACTCACAGAATCACAATATTGTCGCCTTTATTTCATAAATATGTCTGAAAAGTCTCAACACTTAGCCATTTTTCCACTTCTCCAGACTCGCAAACTCACAATATTGTAACTTTTCTTTCATAACTCCATTCGAAAAGTCTCAACACCTAACCATTTTTCCACTTCTTCAGACTCGCAGACTTACAGACTCATAATATTGTAACCTTTCTTTCATAAGTCCATCTGAAAAGTCTCAACACTTAGTCATTTTTCCACTTCTTCGGACTTGCAGGCTCACAGTATCACAATCTTGTCACATTTCTTTCATAAGTCTGTCTGAAAAGTCTCAACACTTAGTCATTTTTCCACTTCTTCATAAACTTGTGGACTAACAGACTCACAAACTCATAATAAGTCCCAACACTTAGCCATTTTTGCATCTTCACGGACTCACAAACTCACACACTCATGGATGCATAATCCTGTAATCCTATCCAAAATGTACCTGCCACCATGGCAGCACACGTCCTTCTTCTACCATGTCAATTGAAATGTGGACTCCACGCCATGCCAATGTCATCGTAAGGAGAAATACCCAATTTTTTTCGATTTGCTTATGTTCGAAATTTCTAAAGGGGCTCAATTATTCACATTACCCATGAAATTTCTCTCAATCTTACTGTCGTAATTTCAACAAACGAATTTCAGACATCCTTTTACCGACATTACATCAAACAATTTTCCTACATAGCTGTAATTTTCACTTTTGCGTTCCACTAATTGTCCCATCCAAGCTCAATGTTGAAAAATGGGCTTTGATACCACTTTGTAACGTACCCAACCACCAAAGTTGGTCACATCAAACAAAATATCTCTCTTATCATCTCTGATACCACTTTGTAATGTACCCAGCCACCAAACCTGGTCATGCCACTCAAAAACTCTCTCTTATCAGCTTTGATACAATTTTAGTATCGTACCTAGCCTCCATCTAAGAAACAATGCATCCAGAAACTCATTAGTTTATTAATATCTACTGCTAATTAAATTCTTGTAGATTACTAGCCACAAATCACACACAATTTGACCAATGGACTGATACCACAGTTCTGAATGCATCTAGAAACATATATTAAACATGAATATAATTGTTCAAGAAAACAGTAAACACACAACATTCATGTAAACCATTTACACGATGGAAATAACATAAGAACAAAACATAAACACTTATTTGTTAATGATTAACCAACTGGCTACAAATGAAGGATGAACCTCCCAACCATAGGCACTACTGATCATTTTCTCTCATCAACAAGCCACCCCTGAGCTGAGGCTATGTGTCCACAAGGAGATCCAACCCACTAGATATCCACTCTCCACATAGAGTAGCCCTAAACCTAGGTTCTAGGTTCACATCAATTCCAAACCTCCAACTCTCTCTTTTCCCCACAACCTGCACTACCCAAGGAATGTACCCCCTTCACTACTCATATTTGTACCATTTGTTTATTAGGGACACTGATGCATTCAGGTGGCCAGGAGTCACTTAGCTGGGAACTCTAGGAACTCTCGGTTGTTTCATATTTTCTCACAACATCCTTTACAAGGCTCTGAGATATTACCTCCACAAGAAATCACACCACAAACTTACAACCCAATTCATTGGAACATAGGCCTCTATCTCAGCATACAAGCTTAGCCAAACAATGGCTACTCTCAAGTATACCATGGCTAGTCCTCTTCCCAACCCTCTGCTCCCCCTTTTTTTGCCCAAAATATCCATGTAAAAACTATCCCAAATCTGCATACGAATTTCCTCTTCCCCTTTCTTGCTTGACTCACAATATTCTCAAGGATGATTGTACTTCAACCCATGCTCTCCAATAACTATGGGATGTGACCACTCACTCCCACCCTCTTACATCAGTTTAATGACTGGCCTCTCACACACTCAATCAACAAATAGAAGGTTATACACAAAGATAATAATTTCAGGAATGTGGGTTGGATTAATACCCATGAATAATCCCCCCTTGGACCCCTCTCTATTATGGAATCATAGTCCCCCATAGTTCTTCATTTCTTTCGTATCGCTACCAATGATTATTCCTTTTATTAATTAATCAATGTTCATAACATGCAATTCGTCCCCCGATCACATTAGATCAATACGAGCTCTTCACCCCAATGCATTGGCTCACCAACCTAATTCACATTTATACAATTACATTATAATTCATTGGGATTAGATCTAGAGATGTTACAGTATTGAATCTGTACACATGGATGTCAATCTGAATTACACTGCAGATCTAGTTTGATATAATCAAATAGTTGTTCATGGCCATGAATAGGGAATACAAAGTGGACATATGCCATAGGCTGCCATAGTCATGAACAAGACACAATGGAGTCCAGTCTCAAAATCAACTGAAGATATATGTATACAATGGAGTACAATATGATATTCCATGATCACGAAAGTCATATAGGTACTGGTCCGATGAAAGATAGCAACATATATGGGGTGTTGCTTCTGTAAATTGGAAGTCTTCTACACTATCTGCCAAAGGTGCAAGTCTACATTATGTCAATAGAGGAGTTGAAGTCGAACACAATGAGACTTCATTTGATTATTGGTCATTAAGGTATACCATTAACAAACACGAGACAACCCACCGATAATGAGAGTAGGTGTTAAGGTACCGAGTACATTCAACAAGTGTGAATAAGGGTGTTGAGGTTGAACACTTGAAGAATCCATCGATCATGAGATATTGATGTATTCCTAACTATCAGTGGTGGGAGAACCTGTCACTGATGACCGCAAGCCTCTAGTTACTCATAGGAATCTAGATCTCGATTCTAGAATAGATGAGTTGAAGTCGGTGGAAGGAGGCCCACTGAAAGGAGAGCATTAAGGAATCTCTTATCATCCAACATGAGGTATAAAACAATAGCTTGATAATTTAGGAGGAGATCGAAAAAATAGGATGTTCACAAACCATTAACCATGTGTGTCTCTCGCATGCACCAGATGCAAGTAGTACACAAAAGAGACCCTTTGAATAACAACCAATGAGGAATACTGTTGACAAAGGTGAGGAAACCAACAATAGGGATAATGGAATCCAAGACATTGCACGAATCCCAATGTGTGAATAGATATCTTGCTGTTGAACATAAGGGAAACCCCCCCATAAACGACTAATGAGGAGATGTCATCTGTTGGGTTTAAGGTTACCTACCGATGATGAAAGTAGGCCCAGGGTGCAAGGTAGGAAAACAACTTCATGTGATTATGAAATTCACTAAGGGTATGGCCGACATGCAAAGTCAAGAGTTCTAAGGAATGGTCGACACATGCTTATACTTCCTTTGAACAAGAGCATGAGACATATGGATAACTCAAGCATCATAGACTTAACATTGATCATTGACAAAATTTTGTGACGCAGGAGACATCAAAAAAATCTCCATAGTGACTAGAAAAGTAACCATTTAGAGGAGTAGACTCTAAGTAATGAGCTCAACTTCCTAAAGTCATGCTAAACCCAAACCTTGGATGAAATGGACTCAAGAGTTTGTGCCCTGTTCAAAGGAGACACAACTGTTTTCGATAGGAGATAATAGTCTTTTCCCGCTCATTTTTTTTTTGGCTTTTTCATAGTAAAGGAAATGCTATGACACATGAGAGGAAACGAGTGTCGCGAGTAAGCAACTAGTTCCAAGCAGTGGAAAATACCTATTCTCAATGCAAGGGAATGCATGCAGGGCATAGACACTCGGGGAGATGTTTCCTCTAAGGGTAAAGGGTGTCAAGATGCAAAGGATATATGAAAGACACTACCTGGTTGATGCTGAGAATTGCCAGGGCAAGAGGCTTATAACGAGAAAGCGAGAGTCAACAATAGACTCAACAATGCAAGCATGATAATGAGATGCGATTACAACTTAACTCAACAAGTGTCATTTTTCATAGATGTTAGTCCCCTAGGCCTAAAACAATATAAAATAATACCCAGGAGAACTCTTCTAGCCAATGGTGAGTAGAGTATTCCTTTTTCATAAGTAGTCTAATTGGTTTGCAAAAGGGTTAAACTTATACCAAAATAGATGTCCTTTCAAAACCATTTAACGAGTGTGAAAGAGACAAGTTCACTCGACAATATTTTCATTTTTTTGGGAGTTGGAAAAGAGCTTAACCAAGACTCATAAAGTACAATATGTATAGAAGACCCAACATCCTTGTGGCTTATGCATAGTGGTTCCCTAGGTGGAACCCATTTCTAGGCCCAGGCCAAGGGAGTTTTTGGTAATCAACATGTAAAATTTCTAGTTCAGGAGGAGGTCGAAAATCCAAAATCATATCTTCAAGGATAGCCTCATCTAAAGGAAACTCAACATCTATGAAACCAGGGCTCAATATCTCACAAATACCATGGCTCGAGATCTCACAAACAACAATATCAGACTCAAGGGGAAACACCGAATTACTCAGGCCCATAGGGGGAGGTTAGGGCTTCTGTGTAGTTCTTTTGTCGAAAGCCAACAAATCACTGGTAGATGCCACAAGCTTGGGAGAACCCAAAGCTTTCCAAGTCAAGGAGGATAGAATACTTGCAAATGATCCTTCATCTACAATACATCGACGAACGCCCATTATCTGGAAGGGTGTAGAATAAGGAAGGTGAGGCTCTACAAGATCATTCCAATCAAAGGAAACCATCCTAGGACTTGGAGGGAGTGAAATGATCCCTTGTTAAGAAGGTATATAACTAGAATTTTTTAGGACATGGTCGAAGTATGCATCACCCCCCAAAAGAAGAGTGGGATTGATTGAAGATTGCATCGACAATGCCACTTCCTTAGACTTGTCACTCTCTAAGAGAAGAGTGGCATCGATTGAAGATTGCATCGGCATGACCAATTATTCAACCGTTGGTTGAATAGGATGTGATACAACATGGTCAAAAGATGCATCAGTCCCCCAAATAGGAGTGGTGTCGGTCGAAGATTGCATCAACATGACCGTTGGTTGAACAAGATGCAAGACAACATGGTCAAGAGCCGCATCACTCCCCAAAACAAGAGTGGTGTTGGTTGAATATTGCATCGACACGACCACTGTATCAACCAACGAAGGATTATAATGTTGGGAAACCAAAGACGACTCATAACCTGAAGGGCCACTAGACAAGGACCGTGCTTCTCATACCACTGCAATAGCAAGGCACAAATTAGTTAGGTGATCTCCTTTGAAAATCCTACAAAGGAACTTGGGCTTACATCCTATACGTCTAGGATTCTCAATCGTATCAATGCCCTTAACATGACTTGCAGTGGCTGGTGACATGCTCCTAGCATGACTTGTAGAAGTTAGTAGCACATCTCCAACATGACTTGTAGAGTTTGGTGATGTTTGTCTAGTGACTAGAGTTGTGCCCCTAGCATGACTTGTAGCGGCTGGTATTTTTCCCCCAATATGACTTGCAGAGGCTGGTGACAGGTCTCCAACATGACTAGAACAGGTTGGTTCCAGGTCTCCAACATGACTTGCAGAGGTTGGTGACATGTCTCCAACATGACTTGCAGAGGTTGGTGACCTTAATTCCAATATGAATTGCAGTGATTGGACTTGTGCTTCCAGCATGACTTGCAGTGGTTCGTTGCGACATCTAAGACCATGGTCCCAGGAAAGTTTGGTTTTGAGAGATTGTGATCCAAGTAGGGTTCTAGTATACACCATGGCCCTTCCCGGTAGGATAATATCCTCCTCCCAATTGATTCATAAAAGGTTGTAAGGGCATCGAGGAAGCTGCCTGCGAAGAGAAAGCGACAATATAAGGATTACTCATATGAGGATATATGTTTCCCCCAGACAAAGGAAATCCATGTAGGGGGTTTCCCATAGTATGAAACTGATTACCTTTGGATGAAACACCAGAAGACATAGGGAGGATCACCATAATAAAAGCATTCATAGGAATCGATGATGTGGAAGAAGGAATGACTGATGAAATATAAGAAGTATAAGAACCACCCATTTGAGCACTTGATCCTAGAAAAGTGAAGCTAGGATTGGATCTAGATGAAGGAGGATTCTAACCTCCTACCATGGGATTTGATTGAGGGATATGAACCCCACCAAACAAAAAGGGAGAATAAGGTGGCATCCCCCAAACCCAAAACTAGGATTCACATGAGATGAAGAAACCGAGGATGACAAGTGAGAAGTCATGTCTAACATACCATAAGAAAAAGGATTAGTGGCTAAAGGTATTGACTGAGTGCTATGATTTGACATACTTACTGGAAATAGAAAATGATTCATTCCCACAGGCTGAGCAGAGACCATGGTTTTGGTAGCATTGGATGAAGGAGCCTCCAACATCCAAACTNTATATATATATATATATATATATATATATATATATATATATATATATACCATGCTTATTAAATATACGCCTTTTAGGAGATGGATTTGGTAAAGGATCAAGACATGGTGGTAGATTCAAAAGATGAAGATAACAACGAGGAGGCTGGTCTTGTTCCATAATGACTCAAAACCCAATATACAATACAAAATCCTAAGTCCAACTAATAATCAGAGAGAACACTCCTAAATAAAGCTAAGGACCAATGCACACAAACATGATATGATGGTTGAAAGGGACCTCCTGAACTAAAGTAGGTATGCCTCATCTAAGAGGGGCTCAAGACTCCACAACAATAGAATGGAGGTGTTAGAATCAGTTATAAGGACCCTCTTAGGCTTCATAGTGCAGTCGGTGAGATTCCCCTGGAGAGAAAATCCTCCTTAAATTCTATGTGTCGTCCGATCCCTATCTGACCCAGGGTACCTACAAAATAACCCCTGCAAGCAACCTATGCGGGTACCTATGTCAAGAAACTAGAGTCACCACAAGATAACCAATGCTCAAGTGAGCAGTCGGAAGTCTGGTCCACCGTACGGACAGGGTAGGAAAGCCCAAAATCTCGAAAGCATCGCCTCTCATGGAGGTAAAGGAACTAGCAAGACCCCTAGATACAAATAGAACCCCAAAAATATATTTGACTTTAGGAAGGTATTAGAGGGCTATCTCTGCAACCAACTTCACACGACCTCATTCTTAACTCCAGTGTGAGTGGAGCCTCATGAAGACACCAATTATATAATGGGTTTCACCACTCCTTGGTTAGATACATAATTGAGTTTTATAGCCTTGGAGAAGTTTACTCACAAAATCCTATTCCAAGGCTCTAGGTCCTACACTTGTTTATGTACCGTGAAAAAGAAAATTGTTTCTAATAAATTTTAATTATTCAACGTTAATTTTAATGGCTTCTGCTTACTCAAGAGGTGCGATTGTGAAATTGATGGTATTATGACTCAACATATATAAAAAGAAGAAAATATAAAAACACTACTAAGTACTAGTCTTGATTTTCAATGAGATGGTATGCTTCTAAATGTTGTTTCTAAGATGCAATCTCTACCATTTCAATGAAGTACAATCTTTCCTAATATGCCAAAACTAATGTAAAGTAGCCAAAAGTGAAAATTCCATAAGTAAAATGCAATAAAGGAATTTTTTTTGTATTTTCGATATAATGAAAATAAAATGCAAGGATTGAATAACAAACTCATAGGCAGACCCTACTGCAAGCAAAAGGAGACAAGCCAAGAATGATACCAAGAAGTAACTACCCAAACCAATGTGCAAGGACAACAAATGAGAGAAATGAAAAGAAAGGAGTTCGTCCAATAAATTCACCAATAAAGTGGCTTCCTATCACTCTGTAAGCACTTAATAGTTAGAATAGGGACCCAAGAAGTCTCAACAACCAAAAAAACTCACCAAACAATCACTAAACTAATCCAAAAAGACTTAGAAATATATGTACGCACCCTAAACACGACCAACCCGTGTATGTACGCACCCTAAACACAATCATCCCACGCATSTATGCACCCTAGACACAACCAACCCATGTATGTACACATCCTAAACACATCCAACCTGCATATGTACACACCCTAAACACATATAACCCATGTATGTACGTACCCTAAACAAAGACAACCCGTGTACGTATGTATTCKTTCAGGGAACATAAGCATATACCAAGAAAAACACTAATTGGGTAAGGATTAGGCCAAAAAACTCAKATGTAAAGCAATGTAAATAATCTCAAGCAACATGAGACAAAGAAACTCAGGAAAACATAGAGCAAATAAAGGAGAAAAACACCCAATACCCCAAAAAGGAGAGCTCACCAATGGAGTCGCCAATTCTGTTACAAGGAAAATCTCTCTATGGCTAGGGGAAAACCACAATAGATGGAACGACACCCAAAAATCAACTCTAATATTAAGTATGATATATAAATGAAATGCTAACAAGAGAAGGCTAGAATCCTACCTTGTACGAACGCCCAAAGAAGACCACCATTGAGCACACGACCCAAATCTTTATACCTACAACTTGTCCTTAACAACCAAGATACACAAGCATGTGGTAATGATATGTAATGTTAGCATATAAGTTAGCATAATCCATTAACATACATCACAAATACGCCCATGGAAAGGAATACAAATATTTTCAAGATATCAATTGGATGAGAAAAGAGTATTTCTATTAATGTAATCAACATAAGTAATAGGTGACAAAATTATGTAACGACACATATCGAAACCGAGAAACTAAGTCCCTCCAGCCAGGCCTCCACCACTTCAATCCTCCATAAAGGCAATATCACAAGTATGAGTCAATGATGTTCTCCATCACAATATAGGAAGAGATTGGGGGCTGAACACAAGGAGTTTAGACTTTCAAGGACAAAGGGATGCTAACTCAATTGAGGTGAAATTTCTCTAGAGTGTGTTTTCTCTCTTGATGAATTTTCTTCAAGGCTTGGATATGGCTCAATTTATAACCTCCAAATGGAATTGAAGGGTCGAGTCAGAGTGTTTCTAGTATATGGAAGGTCAAGGATCATGGATCACATGACATGGCATGGAAACCTGACATATTTTTTAATTTTTGAGCACCAAACCTGATGTACACGGGCTGTAATGGAGCAACCCGCGTATACTCAAGTTGTCTAACTGTAGGTCGCGTATATGGACAAAAGTATGTATTTTTGGATCTAGAGTGAATACAAAGGGGAAATGAAGTCTGCAGAGGGAAATGGAAGACCATCAAATAAATATGCATGAAGTGTGGAAAAATATGCTATAACAAAGAGTTTATTTGATTCCTTTACTTATTAATATAAATAAAGAATGTAAAATTGGGAATTTTAAGCAAAAAATATGGTTTCTAAGAAACCACCATTATCTAGTCCAAAATTGGGCGAAACCCACCATGGTGGGGCCTATCTTCTATGAAGCTATGACTATTTGGATAAGGTTAAAGGGGCTGGAGAATTAGTTAGCAGTTCCCTACTCATAGTGCATGGACACCCACAATACTCTAGGAGCTTCCATAGGGGCACCACATCCATCTCAAATTTTTGAAAACAATTATATGCATGTGAATATTGACAGATATTATAAAACACTATTATATAGGGATAAAGTATTAATAGAGTGTGCTTTATTGAACACAACAACATTCATTTTTTTTCAGATGAGGAAAAACACTTCAATTAACTTGCTTCCATGTTGCATGAAATTCTATAGTTCTGGGAAGTATATCTCCTCTAGGGTGACTTTCCAATGATTAGTGGTGGGAAAACCTCAAAAATTTGCAGCCCTGTTCCAGGTAGATTTGGTATAAGAATAGAACCAAAAGAGATGCTTGATGCTTTCAAGTTTACCACATAGAGGAAATTTGGGTTGAGGAATTCCAAAATGGGTCAATTTGTTACCAAGGGCCAATTCTTCAAGAATGAAATACCATTCAAAGATACCTTTCAAGGATGAGCTAAAGATTTCCCCATGTTGCAAAGCCATAAAATCAATGTCTAAAACTTGTATTTGATCCTACATTTCTTGTTCAACTGACCATCTGAAATGGGATTATGACAAAGCCACTTGTAACCATTAACATGCTTATACTTCTTAAAGGTATTGACTTCATTCCATTTCTAGTCTTTCCACCATGAAAGTATGACTTGAAGGCCTAAATTGATAACAAGATTTCCAACAATAAGATACTTAATGCAGTAAAAAATTAACCTATTTCGATTTTCTAGATGAAACTTCACTTTCAAACTAGCTCAAGTCACTTAATATGGAGTCTAGGAATTGAAGCTCTATTGAATGATTCCTTTCATAATGATTTACAAGGCCGATAACTAAGCATTATCACCCAAAACATTCCCATCATGTAAAAGCATAAGGGATCATCCAAGAGAGTGGTCATTGAAGGACAAACTAGATATGAGAGCTTGGCCTTTCCACCTGAGACGGGGATGGATGGTCTCTTAGGCCTTCGATATACTTTGCTCAACAAAGTTTCCTTTCACCTTCACATGGATATAGTAACAACAAGATTTTTCAAGTTAATACTCGTTCTTTCATAAAGGAGTTCCAAAGCATATTCAATTTTCTCAAAGGAATTTTCTAGGCTTTCCAGGGCCCAATTGACCCACTTTGCACAAAGAGTTTGAACTTGTGGGCGAGTTTGATTGTCCCCATACCTCCTCAATCTAAAAGGGTGAAATAGGAGTTCTAAGTTACTTGATGAAAACCTTTGCCTCCATCTATGTTTAACTAGGGAAAATTGTGAAGGGATTTTACCAACATTTTGTAGGCATTGATAGAAGGCAACTTAGAAGGTGAGTTGTAAACATGAGTGGCTACTAGGACCTTAGTGCATATTTTAGATTTTGCAGCCAAGGCCATGTTATAACCCTAAATTTCACCATACATGCATACCTGACATCATTCCATCTTACTTGCTATTTTTGCCAAGCCATCACTGAGAAACTCTTCTTAAAAACCACATTTTTGAAGATGTACGTGCCTTGCACCATTACTTCCTGCTTACACATGCTTGCTGTACCACTACAACTCGCGTACATACGTTAGCGGCACCATTACAACCCACCTATACTCACAAAAGTTGTAAAAATTAAAAATTTGCAAGGAATTCGTTGAGATTATGGGCTATTGGGTAGTTTTCGAACTGTCCCACCGCCTATAGCCCATCACCCAACCGAATATCCATCCTTTTTTTCGTATAAAAGGAGGTGTTTGGGTCTCATTCCAATGCTAAGCATAAGAACAGTGAAACTCTGCCCACTTCACTTTCCTCCCTGTTATAGGAGAATCCTCCTGCGGACAAGTGGATTTCCTCTTGGATACTAGACCCCTATGACCAAGACAGAAAAGTGCTATTGTGGACACTGAATTTCCTTTTCATGAAGCTAAACCATTCAAAGAATAAGAAGGAAGAAGGGTAAATACCTTTTTACCGACGTTTGTCCTTGCTCGATCCAGGCTGATCTTGATCTCCAAGTTCTTCAGAAGGTCTTGCAATACAATGAATAACAACAACAAAACATACTTCCTACTCTACCATGATTAGCTTCATAACATATCTATAACAAAAACAAGTTCATGAAACGTACACAAACTTTAAAGGAAACAGGCCAAGCATAGATTTGTATTAATGAAAACAAAGTGAAATTCTTACAACCATGGATGTAGGTGTAGCAGCTTCACCAAGCTCTCTTTGTCCAGACCCTTGCTCAAATAATCCACACACAAAATGTTGATTCTTCAATGATATATCCCTTATGAGATCATAAGTTTGATACTTCACAATGTCTCCATATCAATACCGCTCATGAGATCATAAGTTTGGTATCTCTCAATATCTATATATTTTTCACCATGAGGAGGCCTCCTTATATAAGCTTAGAGAGACCCAACCACCTTAGAGATTCTTGGGATAGGTTGATGATCTTTCTCTATCAATTGTGGATCCTCCCTAAGATCGATCCTTGACCTCAGATCTGAATCCAACCAACTCCAGATATGAAGGGATTCTTCCCTGATTTCTCTCAACAATTCAAAGATTTTCTCAAAAAAGGCCAACGCTCCCTCAAAATGGGGCACAGAGCGTTGGAACGCTCCCCCAAAAGAGGTCACAGAGAATTGTCACTCCCTGATAGTGTATAGGGGAGTGTTGCCTTCCAAAATTGATTTTTTAGTGGTTTTCTCAGTGGCAAAAGACTTGTACTCTTTGTCAAATGACTTCTCCTCTTCAAAACCAGTCTTTTGAGGTGTCTTGTAAGTGTTCTTGATAATGTCGTCCGAGACACAACATAGACAAGACGATAGTATGATATTTGTGGCACTTGTAGGCGAAATGTGACACTTGCGACATTGGTAATGATGACACTAGGACATCATCCTAATGAGTAATTTTGATGTGTAACAAATTGCCCCCCAAAGTGCGAAGTTAGAAGACGAGAACTGATGACTGAAGTTCTTTGTAGACTTTTTCAAGAAAGGGTATGGACTCAGAGAACCCGATAGAAGATGCACACAACCATCAAACAAATATTATGACATGTTTCAAACCTAAGGCATGCATACCTATGGTTGAGTGATAAATACTTTCAAGGTATGGTCGCCATAAAATACATTGCGGATCCATAATTATATTGATAAAAATGTATAGCCACTGAAGATACAATGTGGATCTATACTCCTATGACCTGAACTGATCATAGCCACGAAGAATACACAGTGGATCTACGAGATGACAAGACAGTTCCACGACCAATACAAAGTGCATCTATGTAACAATATATGTGTCAATGTTCAAAAGAAACTCCGTTGCAACCTAGGCAAAGTACAGATAAGAGTGATGACTCAACCCAGGGTCTTCTTTACTGATCCTGATGTAGTACAAATCTAACCATGTGAATAGATGTCTTGATGTCAAACATGGAAGAAACCACTTGATTACCGGTCAATGAGGTAAACCATTAACAAGCACGAGGGAAATCACCATGGATGTCAATGATTCCCAAGGTACTCTAGTACATTCCAATGAATGTGAATGGATGAGATGAAGTCGAACATCTGTGGAATCATTCGATCAAAGGTCAGTGATGTAAACCCATTTTCGGATGTGAGGAGGCCTGCCATTGAGGCATGCAGGTCCCAAGGTACTAACTGGTTTCTAAGTCTATCTCCTGGATAATGTGTTGAAGTCGACAGGAATATAATCGTCGAGGGAGGGCCTTGGTGTATCCCCCATCAACGACATGAAACTGACACAGAGATGTAATTGGTGGATCAAAAGAGCATGGACTGACATGAGTATTGGAACAAGAATTTGTGATGGTTGACTCTTGAGGAAAATACTTCCCTTGAACATTGAGGCATGACAGTAGAAACTCTACAAGGAACAAAACTTGATAATGCAATGGATAATGTGACTTTCTTCGGGTGACCCAAAGGAGTAAGGAAACTCAAAGGATTGGTTCAGTGTAGAGGTTCGGTGGATAAAAATGTGTGCAAAGATAAAATGCCGTGTTCAAGGGCGACTGCAAGAATTACTGGTAATGTTCTCAAAAACTGCTTGGCTTGCTTCCTTCAATTTTTTCCCCATCTAGATAGACGAGTACCTCTTTTTAATTTAACGAGATCGAGGAGGGTAACACATGCTCAATATAAATCACCTTCGTTAGGTCCTTCTTCCTTTATTTAATGAACTAGAAGAAGTAAGGGTTCAGTCTCGTATGGGCCCTTCAATGTATGATTGTTTAACGAGTCCAAAGAAGGTAAACTCGGTGATTTTTCATATTTAGAGAGTCTGAAAATGACCTAAAGATGACTCCAGTGTTGTCCTTTTTCATAATGTTAGTCTCGCGAGGCCGAAAAAGAGATAAAATACCACTCGAAAGACGCCCTTTCAAACCTTTTAATGAGTGGGAAAGGAAGCAAGATTACTCGACAATATTTTCATGTTTACATAATTTGAAAAGAGCTTAGAGAAGACTCCAGGGGATTCCTTTTTCATATATCCATGCGAGCTTGAAAAATAGATAAAAGGTTTCTCGTTTACATTCTCATGTTTTTACGAGCGCGAGAAAGAACAAAGACTAAGCTTGGTACCTTACCCCCAGCTTGAAAGCTAGTGGCTGGCTCTTGAATGATCATTAAAGGCTAGAGACATGCCCCCCAAGCTTCAATTCACTCACTGACTGTGAGGTTGTCACCAATTTCTGTACTAGATGGAGAAAAAGGATACAAGTGGATGAAAAGAAAGTTCAAATATGAGACCTACCAAAAGACTTGATTCGACATCTACGAGATCTGGCGAAAGACTCGACCTGACGAGAGAGGTGATTGTTTCATTTTTTAACGAGCTTGACACAGGAAAATAAATATGCTCAAGGCTCCAGCTTCAATCCCCTGATTTCCATTTCATTTTCTAACGAGCTTGCTACAGAGAGGAAAAACTATGCTCAATACTTCTGTTTCATTTTTTAACAAGCTTGCCACAGAGAGGAAAACTATGCTCRTAGATTTTGTTTCATTTTTTAATGAGATTGCCACAGAGAAGCAAAACTATGCGCGTGGAATCTTCTTGATCATGGCTTCCAAGAGGATAACGCTTTGGAAGGACACCATGTTAAGGGACAAAACTTGGTCATGACTTCCAAGAKATCTTCACTTGATGGAAGAAGAATTCTCTAGAAGGAACACATGTCGAGGGTCGCGACAGGGGTAAGGAGATCAAGCTCCAATAGCCCTATCGAAGAGATCACCATGTCAACTATCGGATCTAAATCATCAGGAGTTGAATTCATGGGAGACAAAGCCACATAATTAACATGTGGCGGGGGCAATACGGGCTACATATAAGAACCATTTAGGAAGGTAATCCAGTCAGGACCGATGAATGAAAGTTGATCAATAGTCACAATTATTCCATCGTGAGGGAAAGATATCACACAAAAAAGAGTGGACACAATGGATTTCATGGCATAGACATAATCCCGCCCAAGGAGTAAAGATAAATCCAAAGGGTCTTGGACTACCATGACATCAACAAAGACAATTTTCCCTCCCAAAGTTATGGGAAACTAAGGAAGGGTCCCTAAAGGTTGACTGGTTATTCTGTTAAATGTTAACAGATTCTGCATAACCGACGCAAGATGAGGACAACCCAAAGCTCGCCAAGCAATAGAGGACAAAATACTAACAGACACACCTTCATCTATCAACGTCTGAGGAACGTCTCGACCACAAACTTGTACTATAATCTGGAAAGGAATGTGATAGGGAAGATGAGGTCCAGTTAGCGCACCCCAATAAAAAAGAATGGCCTCATTACTTTGAGGGGTTTTCACAGGAGAAGGAAGAATTCCCCCCGACATAGTAGATCCTGTATCAACAAGAAAAATGTGGGCAGTATCGGGTTTAATCTCTATAGGGAGAGTAGGATCAACCGACGATGGGATTAGATCGACCACCTAAGAGATTCTTGGGATAGGTTGAGGATATTTCTCCATCAGTTGTGGATCCTCCCTAAGATCGAGCCTTGACCTCAGATTCGAATCCATCCAACTCCAAATATGAATGGATTCTTCCCTAATTTCTCTCAACAATCCAAAGATTTTCTAAAAAAAGGCTAGCGCTCCCTCAAAATGGGGCACAGAGCATTGGAACGCTCTCCCAAAAGAGGTTACAGAGCATTGGCACTCCCTGACAGTGTATAGGGGAACGCTGCCTTCCAAAATTGATTTTTTAGTGGTTTTCTTAGTGGCAAAAGACTTGTACTCTTTGTCAAATGACTTCTCCTCTTCAAAACCAGTCTTTTGAGGTGTCTTATAAGTGTTCTTGATAACTTCGTCCGAGACAGTACATAGACAAGACAACAGTATGATATTTGCAACACTTGTAGGCGAAATGCGACACTTGTGACATTGGTAATGACGACACTAGGCCATCATCCTAATGAGAAATTTTGATGTGTAACACTCCCTTGCCCCAAGAATTTACATCCACATTGTGAGTTTTGAGCCATAATTCCCTATTCTTTCCTTTTTCCTCATTCATAAGCCTATGCCATTTCCCTAGAGAGAATTGTGAGAGGAGAAAGATACGTGGAAGCAGTTGGAGCTTGGTGAAGAGGAGCCTGGACCAGGTTCAAGGAGAAGTAGCCGATCTCATTTGTAAGTGACGTTGTGAGATTAATATAAAGAAATACTTTTTCTATCCCACCATATGATGTGTTCAATCTTTATGTTTGATTTACATTTTATTATGACATATAACCTACTAATTCATATATAAGATGCATGTTCGTAGTTTCTTGTTTGTCTTTTGGTGAATGCAGGTTGGCCTTGGAAGGAGATTTGCAGTCGAGGAACAACCGAACACAAAAGGATCGACACCGAACGCAGAGTTTAAGGTAGAGTTACCAGATCCTTATACTTTTTATTTTATGCATGAATGTGGGGTATTGTCGGGGTAGTTGTTAAAAGTAGGATACTTTATAAGGTTATCTCTACTTCCATGTTGAACCCTAGTGTAGTTCATAGGGGGGTTTTCCCGCTATAGTAGAATTGGGGACCGTACTGGGGAGGCCTCTAGGGTTTTTAGGGGATATAGTTTTGGGTGTTTTAATTGGTTTAGATTACCTTATTGAGTTTTCTGTAAGTTGTTGTGTCTTTAAGGGATTCTGGTCTGCAATACTAGTACTCCCTTTCTTGTCAGCCTTGACTGTTATTTTTCTTTTTGAGAAGTTACAAAGGTGTATGTGGTCTGCAGTGGTCCTGCACACGTACATACACGCACTACCTTTGGACAATCCATGTACATACAAAGGATGATTAAGTTTCAGTAGCGTGCCTGTGTCAAAAAAGTATATTTTCAAGAAGAGGAAGTCAACCTCTTCCCTAATTGAAGCCATATTTCTCAAGGGTTTTCTTGATCTAGTCCTGGTCTCTGTTGTTACAGTCTTTAGCCTGGGTTTGACGTCAGTTAGCTTATTTCTTTATCAATATTTCTTGTGTTTTCTTAGTAAGGGTTTGAGACGAGTTAGTGACTCTTTTCCGATTAGTCTGTTTAGTATTGTCAGTGACTCCCCGCGATCCGCAGTATACCTAAAGTCAGTTTTTGGTCTTGTATTGTCTTTACTTTTTCCCTTTCACTTGCTTTAGAAGAAAATAAAAAAGATTTTATTTCAAGTTTCTCATTTTGAAGCATAAAAAAAAAAGATTTCATTTCCTTGTTTCGTAAGTAGTTAGGTTAGTTGTCTTTGCTTATCAGGAGAAAGAGTTCTTTCTTAAGTTCTTTACTAAATTCTTAGAACACCAAGTAGCTTGTAGTCGAGCGAAATCTTGTTTTGAGTTTTTCTTTTCAAAGATCTTAGAAAAAATAGTTAAGAAAAGTTGGTTAAAGAGTTTAAATTTTCAAATCTTTATTTTTCAAAAAGAAGTAGTTTGCTTTCAATTTCATTTAATGCTCTTCTCTTTCGTCTCTTAAAATACAACACTAGTTTCATCTCCGTTTCCTTGAATTTAAGACAAACCACTTAAAATTAACGCTTAATTAAAATTTATTAGACTTTGTGTTTGTAGGGTCCATCAAATAGTTTAGGCTAGAGCCTTGATTTAGGTTGGAGAGGAAACTCTTCAAGGCTATAAAACAAACACACGAGTCTATGCTAGGGAGTGTAAAAATTCCAGTAAACGTGGAAGTTATCCGGGACCCCCATCTAACAC
The DNA here is from genome assembly GCA_009831015.1 of Picea engelmannii. Lineage (NCBI taxonomy): Eukaryota > Viridiplantae > Streptophyta > Pinopsida > Pinales > Pinaceae > Picea > Picea engelmannii. The sequence goes on from ML813114.1 coordinate 89,733, forward strand.
AGGGGCTAAACATGAGGTTGCGTGCAGAAAGGTAGAAAAGATAAACCCTCCAAAGCCGGACCAAGCATAGTGGAAAACACATATAGAGGACTTGTATTGGGATTCTATTGATCACATATTCCATAGAGATTCGTGGGTATCGAATCTGTTCGAGGTCCTTAGTCGTATTCCAGAACACTTGCCTTCGATACCCTCAATAGGTTTCGGGCTTGATACCCTGCTCATTGCGGTCCACCCGACTGTCGACTGTACCCTCTTGGTGACTGTTCGTGCATTGGTAACCTAGTTGCCTTTATTTTAGTGACTTACACTGGTGACTGTTCGTGCGTTGGTAGCCTAGTTGCCTTTATTTTAGTGACTTACACTGGTGACGGCGGGGGTATAACACAGTACCTAGGACACACATAGGGACACACTTGGCAGAGTATACCCGGAGGGTGATTTCATATTCGAGTTGCACTTGCACCGGTAAGTTTCTTTAGTGTTGGCTGGTGTAACTGTTCTTCCAATGAGCTAGTGGTTTGATTACTTTATCTCATAGGAACTCTTTCTAGTGTGTGCTGGTCTTCAACATTAGTAAAATCCCTAGTGTGTTGTTGATCTTCTCACACAGTGGAAGATCAAGAGCTCCACTAGTTGCGAAGGCTTCAAGGACTGACGTCGGTTGAATTGGAGCCACCCCCGCTACCGCGAAGGTGAAGACTTGACCAGCAAGGGTCATTTGAGGTGACCGGGCCACATGAAACTGTACCCGAGCCATCCTCGAGAGAAGAAATATAATCTCCAAAGGAGCCTACCATTTTTGACCTTGGAGTGGAAGATCTCGGGCTGTATAAATCTCCAGTCACTAACTTGTCGGTGCATGTCGTGGTACAAGTTGTCCCTCCAAGGGTAACTCATCACGAGTGTCAAATAGTATTGCAAGCATCGATGGAAGCAAACACTTCTACTTCATTAGGGAGTCCTCACACTCCCTCTACGACTGCCGCTACAGGGGGCGTTTTGCCTCCCAACCCACCTTCATCTGTTTGGACCACCATGGTCTTGACTGCCTCTACTTTGGGCAGTCGTCTGATTCTGTCTATGGAGGTGATCACTTCTCTAATTACCCAGAGTGCGACAGGCCCTTCGTTCTCATACGGGATGCCTGGATTTGATACAAACTCTGTCCTGTCCTACTCCACCCTAGAGACCATGGGTCTGGGGACAGGGAGCTCTAACGCTCCTCTGCAAGGGTCCATGAGGGGCACCTTAGCCCCCTATACCACTTTCCCTTACGGTGAGGGTCATATACCTTCGTCATCCCCCTTGCAAGGTGGTGCTCCCCAATATCCCGCCTGGACGAACATGAAATACAACTTGTCCGGAGTAGGTAGTCAAGGACTTTCTTCTAACACCATGTTGGTGGGTTCTTTTCCATTCTCTTTGTTCGACGCATTTGGTAACAACGCATTATCATCAGCTGTCGTCTTGGCCGGGGGCAACCCTAGTTTTGGATCACAAAATCCTGTGCATGGTACTATTCTTGCACAGGGGGAAAACACCTCTCAAGGATCCTGGAATCCGTGGCAGGGATCAATCCCCTCGTTAGGGATGATGACCGGGGGAAACCCCTTCCATGGCCAATGGAACGCCGGGCAAGGCTCAATACCTATGCCCATCGGATTGACAGGGGGAAACCCTTTCCAGAACCTTTGGAATGCAACATCGAGAGCAATCCATTCCCAACCCTCAACGTCCAATTATGGGAGTCAACCGATGATGTCTCAACAAGCATAGTATCCATATGCTATCCATGACCATGGTCTTTACCAGAACCCTGGTCAACAACCTAAATTTTCCTAGCAACCTGGTGCCAACAAAATTCTAGGCTCCTTTCCTCCTATACATACTCAACAACCCAAGCTACCTTTTCTGGAAATTTTGCATTTGCTAGACTTGTTAATATTGTTGAATGACCCAATCTATCACGATCCAAATTGGCCCCCTATGCCGACCAAGTTGCCTTCAGACATTCCAAAGTTTGAAGGTAAGCCTAACGAAGATCCAGGTGATCATGTGACCACCTTTAACCTGTGGTTATCGTCTAACTCGTTGAGAGACGACTCCGTCCAGTTGCGTCTGTTTCAACGCACTCTTATCGAGAGTGCCATGAAATGGTACATCGAGATCGACTGCTCAAGATACTATACTTTTGGCGAATTGGAAATGGTTTTCCTAAACCATTTTCAATTACCTGTGAGATACGATGCCGACATTGAATTGCTGGCCAACTTTGAGCAAACAAAGGCTAATCATATCTCGGATCACATCCAGGAATGGAGGCATCAGAAGAGTTTGATAAAAGTATGAATCCCACCGGTTTTCCTATTGGAGTGGTTCATTAAGTCTTTGGTACCTCATTTATCCAAGGATGTTGCAATGTCAGGAGTGTTTTCCGAGGAAGAGGTGATACTGAGAGCTCAACAACTTGAACTAATATACTCTTAGTCCGATTTACTTTACGAAGTTTTGCTAGATGTGTCGCGGTCTATCCTTGATAGGGCCAGACAGAAGTCTGGACCACATGCCGATGGTATCGTTGGTTCAACACAAGCGAAGCCTGCTGATCAGTTGTCGAATCAATTACAACAGTTTTCAATACAACAGAGAGTGACCAACCAAACCACTGGTTCGACTGCTCCCCCTACTCAAACGTTAGAAGTACACAGAGTGCAATCGACAAACCCGAAGGCCAACCAACAAGCTGACGGAAAGAAGAAACAACGAAATAAGGGTAAGGGGGATAAAAAACCCAACAATACTGCTGGTGGGGGAAATACAAAAAAAAGAAAGTCAAAGTATCCGTGTAAGCTTTGCACAAAATACCATCCGACTCACCTGTGCCCTCGACTCACAGAGGCCCAAAATTTACTGGAACAACAACAACCTGTTGTGTTAACGAACCCAATTCCACATGGGAAAAATTTAACTCAAGTCGCTGTGAACTTAGATGGGGGCAGTCAAAGACCCCCTTCATCGTCTAGTAATCCCTCGACCTCGAATGTTTATATGTTGAAAGGTGATGCCCATATAGTGACTAGGACACACGATTACGAGATGCCAAACACTTCTGAGAAGGGTAAAGAAGCCGAAAATCCACATGTTCCTCTTCATATCAAGAAGAAGTTGGGAAAAACAATGACATGCATCCTGAAAGGGGTGTTCAAGAAATATTCCCACAATCCAAATGCGAGGGCCACCCAGAACTACTCTGTGGTGAAGGATTTGTCACAAACCCCTGATGCAATGTCTGCTTTGGAGGTTCTCCAGAGCTGCCCTTCGTAGAGAAAGGCTCTGTTAGCTGCCTTAGGATCTGCTGAGACTTGTAATACGGGAACAATCATGCTTGATATGACCGACTTGAAACCTCATCTCCCATTCCACGTCGCGTTTCAGATAGTAGTGGCTTACACCATGAAATATTTTATCCATAACATTTTTTTCACAGTGGTTGATGAGGGTGCCTCAACATGCGTGATGTCGTTGGTGTGTTGGAAGGCCATTGGCCAACCCGTTTTGTCTCCATCACCTACTCTTCTTACCACTTTCGATGGTCATTCGTTCACACCACACGGAATCATTCCTTCTTTCGCCGTGCAGCTAGGAGGAAAGACTGTGTGCGTTGAAGTTGAAGTGGTCGATGTGCCTCTCGACTATAATATCTTGTTAGGAAGGATTTGGACCTATGCTATGCATGTAGTGGATGCCATGGTTTTCCAGGTCTTGTTTTTTCCACATGAGGGCCAGATTGTGTCCATTGATTAGTTGTCTTTCTCTCGTCCTGACCCTTCATCGGGGGCATCCATGGTCCCGATGATTGATAATCCATAGCCCGCCATAGTCAATATAGGGGTTGGTTTGTGCCCGCCTTTGATGGATACTTTCGATTACCCACCTCCGTTCGACGATGTCAAGTTCATATCGACTGTCCCCGACCAACCTAAGGTTGAAATATTTCAAGTGTCGTAGTTCTGTAAGACTTACTTTAATGATCTGTGGACTCTTCCTTCCCCATCGACCACGATGGAAGGGACATAAAATCATGGCATGGCCATGCCTTTGTCCATGACAGAGATCACATACTCTATAGTCTAGCAAGCTTTCGCTGACCCCGATTTGACTCCCACATAGGAGTTAGATCCAGTTTTCAAGCCTACCTGGGCTCAAGGTTCGCTCACCACTACCGATTCCTTAGACTTGGTATTACCCTCTAGCGAGGTGATTATAGAGGCATTGAATAGTCCAGACAAACCCTGGGATGATCTCCATCACAGATCTTATTTTCTCCTGGAGTTAGGAAGAATTGAGGCCGGTGAATTTGTATTGACTATGACTAGAGATAGGTCTTGTCCTATCAATCCTTTGGCTACGCACACAGTTTTTTCCAAAGGTAATATGGAAACCATCTCTAAAATGATACCTATTGATATCTCTAGAACCCCTGGAATCGTGGAGAATGTCTTCGTCGAAGAAGACTACTCCCTCGAGGATATTCGAATCATATTGATTTATTTAAAGAATTCCATGATGTTTTTTCCCGGTCTTACGAGGAAATGCCATGCATTGATCCAAGAATTGTCGAACATGAAATAATGACTTACCCTGACGCCAAGCTGGTCTGGTAGAAGCTTCATCCATTTAATCCTCAGAAAGAAGAAACTATTAAGGCTGAAGTAGAGAAACTACTCAAAGCTAGTTTCATCTACCTGGTCCAATTGACTCAATGGGTGTCAAATCCCTTTCCAATCAACAAAAAGCAGGGAACGATTCATGTATGTATGGAATTTTGTGATTTGAATAAGGCCTGTCCAAAGGATAATTTCCCCACCCCATTCATTGACTAGATTGTCGATGAGTGTGCAAGCTGTGAGGTCATTTCTTTCATGGATGATTTTTCAGGATACAATCAGATTGAGATTAAGCCCAAAGACCAACATAAAACAACTTTTATATGTCCATGGGTTACATTTGCTTATCGGAAGATGCCTTTTGTCCCGAAGAACGCTGGAGCCACTTTTCAGTGGGCCATGTCTTTTTCTTTCCATGATATCAAACACATAGTTGAGGCCTATCTCGATGATTTAACATCACGATCTTGTAAGAGAGTTGAACATCCCATGCACCTCCGACTTATATTTGAGCAATGTTGCTACTATCATATTCGCTTGAATCTTAACAAATACATTTTTTGCGTGACGTCGGGTTGTCTTTTAGGTTTTATAGTTTCTAAAATAGGGATAATGGTCGATCCTCTAAAGGTTGAGGCGATAGTTCAATTGCCTCCCCTGTGCACAGTCCCTCAACTTCAGAGTTTACAGGGAAAAGCCAATTTTCTTTGACGTTTTATCGCAAACTATGCCGAGATCAATAAAGGGTTTATGTGTTTATTGAAGAAGGGTGTCCCTTTTCATTGGGATGAATCCACTCAGTGCTCATTCAAAGCGTTGAAACATACCCTCACGTCTTCCCCTCTACTTCAGCCACCCAATTATAATAAAGATTTCTTATTGTATTTGGTCGCGGCAGAGTCAACCATCGGTATGGTCTTGGTTCAAGAGGACAATCTACTTGAAGAATATATGATTTATTACCTGATCCAAGGCCTAGTTGGACCAGAACTCAACTACTCCCATGTTGAGAAGCTTGCGTTGGCAGTAGTACATGCTGTCCAACAGTTCCATCATTATATCCCATTTCACAAGACCACTGTCATTTCCATTGTGAATTCGTTCCAATACGTGTTGACACGACATGTAATCGACGAAAATATCAGTAGATGGATTGTTATCCTCCAAGAATTTGAATTGGATTTCGTCTCTGCGATATCTAAGAAGTCATTGGTCTTTGCAGAACTTATCTCGGAACTTCTGGTCGAGTCAAGTGATGTTATGCCCGAAGAATCACCGATTAAAGGAGATCTCTTTATGATTTCATCTTCGAACCCCTGGTATGGAGATATACTAGTCTATCTCCAGACTTTGAAGTGCCCCACTTCTGCTTCTCGTGATGAGCGTTGACGTATACGCCACTAGGAAAAAAACTATCTCATACTTGAGGACACTTTGTATCGTCAAGGTGTATATTGCATCCTTCGTCGGTGTCTCACTCATGAAGAAGTGGAACTCATTCTTAATGACTTCCACACTGGAGAATGTGGTGGCCATTTGTCTAGGTTGGAAACAACCCAAAATATTCTACGAGCCAGATACTTTTGGCCGATGTTAGTCAAGGATTGCGTTGAATTGATTAAGAAGTTCCACCTGTGTCAGATCTTCTCTCGGAAGATGAGGGCACACCTCGCTCCTCTGTTTCCCGTCATTACAGTTGGACCCTTCACTAAATGGGGGATTGATTATACTACATGCCACCCCCCTTTAGCTAGGGGACACCGTTATATCATCGTAGCAGTAGACTACTTCACTAAGTGGGTCGAAGGTATGCCAACATTCAAAGATGATGACGAGACAACAACTCTATTTTTGTTTAATCAGATAATAGCAAGGTTCGACATCCCGAGGGAGATTTCAGTAACCATGGTAGTCACTTTTAGAACAAAATGATGTATGAGTTAACATCAAAGCTTGGGTTGAGGCAAGAGCATTCATCACCCTACTACCCACAAGCGAATGGTCAGGTGGAAGTTGTGAATAAGTTCTTCAAGACTATCTGCAACGAATGATCAATTCTCCCAAGTCAAATTAGCATTTGATGTTGTACTCAACATTGTCAGCCTACTGAACATCTGTAAAGACTGCAACCGGTTTCTCACCTTTTTAACTTGTTTACGGGCTGGAAGTAATCTTGCCAATAGAGTGTCGGATCCCATATCTAAAGCTAGCAGTATAGTTATTTCCAGACACTTCACCACTTGAGGAATGCTTATTATATCTCGAGCAGCTCGATGAGAAACACCGTGGTGCAGCCTTGGCTAACGAGGCTCACAAGAAAAAAGTCAAGTGTCAATATGATCGGTTCATTCGTCCTCAGATTTTCTTTGAAGGCGACCTTGTCCTGGTCTATGACCAAGATAAGGATCGCCTGGGGGAAGGCAAGTTCAAACCCATGTTGTTTAGACCTTTCATCCTGAAGGAAGTATTAAAGAAGGGCGCTTATCGTTTGGTTGACTTTGAAGGGAAATCTTTGGTAGAGCCTAGAAATGGCCTCTACCTCAAGAAGTATTACTCGTAGGTGGGTCGCCTTGGGTGACTTCTTGTACATATGTATAGTTCTTATACAATTTAGTTTTTGTCTTTTTGTTGTATGGATGTGTAAATTTTGATGTCATATTTTTCACTGTGGTAGATGTCAAGTGAATCAAAGGTGTTCATTGGGTTCATAGACGATGCTAGCCAACACACTTGGAGGCTTTCTTTCGCAGCTTGGGTGACCTTCACACCTCATGGCCAGTTGCTATCATCTGGATGTATATGTTTAGGTGAGGCCACACACAATGTTTCCAAATACAACGCAATAATAGAGTTGCTTCATGATGCCTTGTTGCATGGTATCTCTCATCTCCGGGTATACTTAGATGCACAGTTGGTTGTGTCCCAATTAAATGGCGTTTATCGCGTTTATGATCTTACTCTACACTGACGATTCCTTAGGGTACGTCTCTTAGAACGAAGCTTTGGTTACATTATGCATATCCATGTTCCTAGGAGATTGAATCAAATCACAGATACTCTAGGTAATCATGTATTAGATTGGCATATTGCACACACATAAGAAAAAGCACACACATACACATGTAAATACATTTGTAAATAAATGTAACCCATAAGACATAAAAGATGTAAATACACACACACACACACACATATATATCAAAATTTTCAGAGTACTTAGGTGGGCACAAGCGCCAAAACATATGTCCAGTATACATCACGAGGCTTATGCCCTCAAAAATATACAAAAAGTGCTCTCGGCACGTAAGTGGTCCATCCTAAGCTAAGGGTGAGGCCTGTTGGCCCTGCAATAGTGAACCATGGCGTTTTCCAAATGCCAGAAGAATTGGACCTAGGTCCGGGGCACCTCGACTATGTGAGGTTGCATCGATGGTGGGAGATCCTCGATCTCTGCCATAAGGACTGCGCGAGTGAGCGCGGTGAGGTTCCACTCCACCCTTCTCAAAACTCTCTCAGCCTCTCCGACTAGAGCCCCCCCCGCTACTATTGCTGTTGCTGGTCCAACGACTGTGGTTGGTACTGCCTCTGGTCGAGGATGTTGCCTAATCCTCGAGAAGTCTTCTAGACTCACTAGTCCCACATCTGTACATAAATAGATACATAGTTTTCAGATACTCTTATTCCCATAAAAATGATATATATAAAAAGAAACAAAAAATTAAATAACATTAAAAACAAACGTACTTATCTCTCCTCGCTCTGCCCCGGGACGTATGGGCATGTCTGGGTCCTTGGAAAAGTTGATCTCGGCGTAGGGGTAGTCCTCTATCGCCGGAATCTGCCGTGCCCACCAGTAAAAAAAGGTATCTTCGAAGGCCTCTATGGTCCTTCCTCCCCCCTGTCGCGGTAGCAATGGTGCCCATATACACACTACTGGGAGTGAGGCCTCATGCCCTCGCACTGTCTCTTGTGGACTGAGACTGGGTACTCTATTGAAGAAGAATGAGCACAGAATGGTCCCAAATCCAAAGTTCTTGTTGTTCCGCCCATGACACTCGGTGATTTGTCTCTTCATTCATTCTAGCATGGTCGTGCTCTAGTCAAATATCTGTGCATTCAAGCACTGCACTACACAATGCATGTGTTCCCTGGAGGCTTGATGCAAGGCTGCAAATCTAGTGATCTACCCAATAAGTAGAACTATCACTTTCAGTGATAGGTTGGTGATCTTGTTTATTGGCACCTGAGAACCTACTTTCTCAGTGTTGGCCTCACAATGTTATCTATTCAACTCGGCTATGTTATGAGGCCCAGGGGGAAAATCTCGTAGGTTGACTAGTTCACCTCTCCTCGAGAGGCCAGTCAGGAAGTAGATGTCTTTAGTCTTTGGAGTCAATGACTACCCCTCAAGCATAAACGCATCAACGTCAGGATGCCAATAATCCACCAAGGCATTCAACAACCTAGGTTGTGCCTTCATGAATGGACACCGATAGAACTTCCACAAACCACATTGCCTCAATGTGGCTATAACTGCAGGGTCCTCATCGACCATCATATCAATGCCTTCATGCTCTCTCTCTCTCCAATGGACATACATCCTGCAAAATGAAAAGTTCAAAGGGGAGTTAACTCTTGCATTTTCATTTTTTTCCAAGTTCTTTAGGGTGTACGCGAGCTGTATTGGGAACAGTCACATATGCACATGGGCATATTGTTCTCTAACCACGGGCATACGTGGTCTGTCCTTGGACAGCCTGCGTACACGCAGGGCATCCCCTTTTTAGGAGTGCGTGCCCCCCGCAAAACCAAAATAAAAACAAAAAGGAAATATTGGAATGCAAAGGGGGTTGATTTGTACTTGGTCTGAGCGGAAGTTCGTTTCATCCTCTGAAGTTATCGAAATCAACTCTTTTAGAAAAGGGGTGTTTTTGGCTTTTTGGTCAATTCTCAAATTACAATGGTGATAATGAGCTGCGAGCTTCTATTTATAGACATTTTTGTCATTTTTTGGACCCTTTTGTCATTTTTTCTGGCTTGAAAATCATTTAACATGGTTCTTGAGTTTCTCATTGGATGTTACAATACACTTCACTTTTGGTTTGGAAATTTTTTTGGGAGATGGGTCACTTTTTAAAGATTCTTTGGTAAAAGTCATTTTTTCCAACTTTGCATTTAAGTTAGGATTCCACCTCCACTTTTTGCATCTTGTTGTCTTTTCTACTTTTCCATAGGATCAATCCCACTGAATTGCGACATAGAAGCATCATTGATGGTTTAGAAGTGTCGTAATTTAGTGGTAGATCCTACCTCTACATGGATGCCCTATGTATATCCTAGTTGCATTTTGGTGTCCATGTCGTTGTTAATGACTTCGGGTTCGAGATTCCTTATTATTCTTGTCCTGATTATGAGTTTGAGCCTGATATGTCTGATATGTCATCGCTTTTGACCTCACCCTTGGGACTCCCAAAAAATGAGTCTTCTTTTAAGCCCTTTTTCAGATTCTATAAACATGAAAAGATTGCCAAGCGATCTTGTTGTCCTTCATGCTCACCAAACTAAAATTTGAAGGCACGTCTGTCCGATGGTAGTTTACCCCTTTTTCGGTCTGGATGGTCAATTTTATGAACAAATGTACGCTCTAGGAACTTCGGTTTGCTAGAAGAGTATTCTCAGGTACAAGTTTAACCCTTTTTTCGGGCTTGAGGGACTAAATTTACGAAAAATGAATCCCCATAGAGTCCATAGTTAATCTCTTTTCAGACTCCCTAAAATTGAAAATATAGTCGAGTGACCTTGTTCCTTCACACTCGTTAAACTGGTCTAGAAGAATGTCCTCTATGGAGTCCATAGTTAAGCTCTTTTTAGACTCCTTAAAATTGAAAATATCGTTGAGTGACCTTGTTCTTTCACACTCGTTGATTGGTTCATAAAAACATCTACTTGCATGAGTTTACCCCTTTTTCCATCCTATAGATTAAGGAGGAAAAATGTACACCTTGGGAGATTCGTCTTGCCGGGAGAGTTCTCCTCAACAAATTTCACTTTTTCGGGCTAAGGAGACTAAATCTAGAGAAAGGCAGGGAGTCCATAGTTAAGCTCTTTTCAGACTCCTTAAAATTGAAAAGATTGTTGAGTGATATTGTCTTTTTCACACTCATTAAAATGGTTTTTGAATAGACGTCTTTTCGGTGCTAGTTTACCCCTTTTTCGAACCGACTAGAATACCTTTGAAAAATGTACCCCAATGGAGTCTTCTTTTGCACTTTTTTAGACTCTCTTAAAATGAAAAACCACTGAGCTTACCTTCTCTAGGATTGTTATAAATTACATTGAAGGATGGTATCATTGTGTCTTATTAATCACATTTTCATCTCTGCATCTTTGGCTTAATGCCAGCTCCATGTTGCTCTCAACTGAACCTTTGAAGCATGCCTTATACACAAGTCTTGTAGCACTTTGCCTTTGTGTCTTGGCACCTTGACCGATGGAGGAATTTTCTCGAGTGTCCTTTCCCTGCACATGTCTCATTGCTCTGAGAATTAGTGTGTTCCTTGCGCTTGGAACTAGTATGCTTGTGACACTCATTCCTCCTTTGTAACATAGCACTATTTTATTCTTTTTCAAGCTTTCCAACATTATTGAAAAAGACAAAAAAAATCAAATATACCCCAAAAAGAGGACATGAAAAGTATTTTCTTTTTATGGTAGCACAATGAGTCACCCTTGGACAAAGCACATCCTTTCATTTGTTGTCATGCATTTGGATTTTATATGACCTTAGGAAGTTTTTCTCGCTACATAGAGCTGTGTCCTCCATTTGGTTATTCTTCCAAACACATGGAGAATTTGCATTGCCTCATGCATTGTGAACTTATGTCAATGTCATGCTGCCTGAGTCTAATCATTTGTCATGCTATTGTCAAAGGGAAGTTTTACCCAACTTGAGTTGGCCTCTCTGCAGTTTGTCTCTTTCCCTCATGCTCGACCATCCCGAAAGTCTAATAAAGTCTTTGCTTGAAATCACTAAAGTTCTCTGACTGATCACCACGATCCTCTTGTCTGTTCCCTGACGAGCTGTCGAATACCTATGGGTAGTTAATTCGTACACTCACATTACACTCCTACCTGAGTTTTGAAGATCTTGAAGTTGTTGCTCAAGCTCTGAAGGCCTCATCTCCATCCATCGAGCATCATTGGCTTCTTGAAGATGGATACTATACATGTATATATTTGATTTTGAGATGTAGATTCGTTGTGTATTGCTCACGACTACACTTTATATTTTTATTTGACATGGATATGCAGTGTATTTGATTGGAAACCATGATTTATTTCATCCCGAGAATGGGTATACCCACCTCGGTGAGACAATTATTATTTTTGCAGATGGCACCTCCCGACTCTGGTCCTAGGCTCACTTGCTTCGTACGTTGGTGAAGATTTGTAGTGTATTTCTCCATTAGATTCTCTTATGACCTCACACATTAGGGGACATTTGTTATAAGCCAAAATTGCACCATACATGCATACCTGTCATCAAGCCATCTTACTTGCTATTTTCTCTAGGCCATCACTGAGCAACTCTTCTTAAAAACCACATTTTTGAAGATGTATGCGCCCTGCACCATTACTTCCTGCATACACACGCTTTCTGCACCACTACAACTCTCGTACGTACGCTATATGTGCCATTACACCCCGCGTATACTCACAAAAGTTGTAAAAATTAAAAAGTTGCAAGGAATTTGTTAAGATTATGGGATATTGGGTAGTTTTCCAATTGTCCCATTGCCTATGGCTCGTCACCTAACCGAATAACCATCCTTTTTGTCATATAAAAGGAGGTGTTGGGGTCTCATTCCAAAGCTAAGAATAAGAACAATGAAACTCTTCCCATTTCACTTTCCCCCCTTGCCCCAAGAATTTGTAGCCACATTGTGATTTTTGAGCCAGAATTCCCTATTCTTGTCTTTTTCCTCATTCATAAGCCTATGCCATTTCCATAGATATAATTGTGAGAGGATAAAGATATATGGAAGTAGTTGGAGCTTGGTGAAGAGGAGAACAGACAAGGTTCGAGGAGCAGTCACCAATCTCATTTGTAAGTGACATTGTGAGATTAATATAAAGAAGTACTTTTTCTGTCCCGCCATATGATGTGTTCAATCTTTATGTTTGATTTACATTTTATTATGACATCTAACCCACTAATTCATATATAAGATGCATGTTTGTAGTTTATTGTTTGTCTTTTGGTGAATGCAGGTCGGCCTTGGGAGGAGATTTGCAGTCGAGGAACAACCGAATGCAAAAGGATCGACACCAGACGCAGAGTTTAAGGTAAATTTACCGGATCCTTATACTTTGTATTTTATACATGAATGTGGGGTATTTTCAGGGTAGTTGTTAAAATTAGGAGACTTTAGACAGTTATCTCTACTTTCACGTTGAACCCTAGTGTAGTCCATAGGGGGGTTTTCTCGCTATAGCAGGCCACCGACTTAGTCAATTTTTTTTCTATATTCTTTTGGGAAGGTTCAGTAACCACATCCTACAACTCCTTAGGGGAAGGGGGATGCTAAAGAACTTTAAAATTTTACTCTTTTGGATCTAGATCCATATCCACCAACTAGCTAGGCATATCCCTCTGCCTTTGTCTATATAACATTGTGTTTTGTCCCATTGGATCTTGAAACTTGAGGCCTCACAAAATATATGGAGGAAATCCATTGTGTTCTCTATTGAGCTTTGGTCCTCTACGATAGTAAATAAAGACTCATGAAAAAAATTTCCATTAGCTGATTGTCCAATTCCTTTCTTTGAGAGGGGAATGCCTTTGATAAAACCCTAACCTATATTGTGATAGCCAAGGCATATCCTATTGGATAGTTGGTTTTCATTGATTTCTACCCTAGAAGAATCCCCAAAGCAAGTTTGGAAGAATCTAGAAGTGATGGGTGTATTTGGATATGTCTCCAAAGTGGTGCCCTTATGGTATATCTTTAAGCATGGCCCTCATGGTAATATGATTTGAATAATTCTACAGGAATACCTGGAAATATGGCTAAGTGGTTGAGAAGCCTCAACGGTGTGGTCATGGAGCTTGAAGTGTTTGAAGAAAATGAGGATGAAGGACATGGAACATGCATACAAAACCCTCATAGATGGATATTCCTTGTCATGCCATTTCCAATAGTAGGTGGTATGCTACATGGTTCCTCATGTTTAAGAGGATATGACCTCTTAAAGATGAAGCCTCGAAAGCAAAGGAAGAAGCCCCAGATCTAAGGACAAAAAGTTACAAGTCAGTCGCTAAAAAGTGTTGCAAACAAGAAGTTACAAGTCGGCCCCATTGTAATGAATATTAAAAAAAATATTATGGATATTGTTGGTAAAGTTGGCCCCAATGGAATAATCATTAAAAATTAAATTGAATTTTATTTGGGTCAAGTCAGCCCTAAAAAGAGGGTGTCATATCTAGTATAAATAAGGCACCTAGGAGTTCATTTGTAACATTAATTCAAGTTATTTTTATCTGAGTTAACCAAGGAGATATGCGGTGAATTTCCGAGGGGAGATTAAGTGAACAAGGGAGAAATTCCAAGGGAAGATGAAGTCTTGTGATGATGTGTTCTAAGATATGTTATTTAAAGGTCATCTTACCATTTTCACTATAACTTTTTTTATAGAAGGATTCAGATAGATAAATTTGGAGGATATTGATAATACATGTCAAGATACCTGTGGTAAACGTTTTAGCTTCTGTTTCATTCAATATTTGAAGATACACTCTATGGAAGATAGGGTTTTTGACTAGTCCTAAAACTAGTCTCAAACTGGTGTTCTGATAAAAACAATCATAAATTATTCATAGAGGATCAAAATTATAAGAGACCAATTGCATTGGAAGTATTATAGTCTATAATATATTTTGTGCAATTTTCAGAAACATATATCAAATATTTAGTGCGTGGCATTCTCTACAAGTTCACTCTCTAGAATAGGCCATAATTTAGCAAGGTCTGCCATTTTCTCTATAACTCCTTTTAAAGGACGATTCAAGGAGTGAAAAATCGAGGAATTTTAGAGAATATATTGAAGAATATCGAGTATAAGTTTCATACCTTTATTCATTACATGTATTGATTTATGCTTGTTGAAATTTAGGGTTTGTGACTAATCCAAAAACTAGTCCCACAAGACTGAGGTAAAGTTTGATGAAGATTCTATTCTCTTGTTGCTGAAGTTGAGGAAGGTCTGCAGGTCTGTGATCACATATACTAGGTTGCTACATGACTAAAGGTATGATTTCTATGTGTTCTATTTTGATGGTTATGGTATATGCTTAAAGCATATCCTGGATGGTTTGGCACATGCTTAAGGCATGCTTTTGGCATATGGTTTGAGGATCATATTGGATATTGGGAACATAGTTTGAGATGTACTTTGGTATATATTTACATGTTTGAGGCACATCTTGGTACATAGTTGATGGATGTTATGGTACATATATTAGTACATGGTTGATGGATGTTATGGTGCATGCTTTAGTACATGGTTGATGGATGGTATGGAACCTACTCGAGGTATATGTTGGCACAAGGTTTGGATGCTTGATGTTCGTATATGATCTATGTGAGTGGATTTGGTTTATGATGATGATGTATTGTTATCAGTGACAGTGACAATTATGGAGACAATGGCAATGATAGTGACATATATAGTGACATAGACAATGACATATTGGATGACAGGTTGATTATCAACCTAACAAGTTGATTATCAATGACAAGTTGATTATTAGTTTCAGTGGTAGTGACAGGTTGATTCTACACTTAGATTTTAGGGTGGAAGGAAGGGGAAAGGAAAGGGGGTCATAGCCTCCTTCTGGTTGGAGTCAAAGAATACAGGGAATTGGAGCCTCCTTTAGGTTTGATCTTATAAATTAGGGTGTCATAGCCTCCTTTTGGTTGGAGAAAGAGAACACAAGGAGTTGGAGATTCCTTCAGGTTGGAGCTTGTAAATTAGGGGGTTGGAGCCTCCTTCCAGTTGGTGCTAGAGAATTTGGAAGTTGGTTCTTCCTATGAATGTAATCTTTCGATATATAATAAAACATTATGTGGTTTTCTCCCATTTGGGTTTCCACGTAAATTCTGGTGTACTGTGTATTTGTGGTTATATGTTATGCATTGTTGAATGAAATTGTTAATGATATATTGAATGCAATAATAAGTGATAAATTCATTGATAAGTTGAATATTACATGTTCTTATTAAAAGTGGTAAAAAGTGCTCAATACTAATTCTCCCCCCCACTCGCAGTATTGGTGAATATTCCAACATGTCCTACCACAACATAAATGGTTGAGGCAAGAGGGAATCCTTGATGAATGGTGCTAAACAACATGAATTCCTCCAACTTATCCCTATTAATGGACATGCATATCAAAGTGTTTGAGATGAGTGCCTTAATCGATGTTTTAAAACTAAAACTTGAATTCGAAATTGGTCGAGGGTCAACTAGGATCAACTCAGACTCATCTTGGAATCAGTCTAGTTTGATTTTTATGACTCAATAGGAAATTGTAATTTATATTTAAGTTTCATAGTTAATGTTGAAAGTTCGTTGGAAATAGATTTGGGGAACCTCAAGTTTTGAGGTGAAATTTCTGAATTATTTTTAAGATCAAAGTTTACCAAGTTTCCACACTTGGGCCATCTATGGGTTAGACTATGTTTTCTTTCTCATCACTCTTAGAGATGTTTCACTGCATTGTGTCAAGGTTAGTGATGCACAAAGGTATCAAGCCAACAAATTGGATCTTGTTGCATTGCGTCAAAATAGAGGCCCCAACAAGCGTAGTTAAATGAAGATTCTAGGTAGGTACACATCAGGTGGGTGTATAGGCACCTTTCTCATGGTATACATGGTTCTCCAGCTAGTGGTCCAACCATTCTTGAAGGTGCTCCATTTCCAATGGTAGCTTGTAGAGTGTAAGGTACTAGTGATACTTGTAGAGGCCATAAAATCCCAAAAAATAGTGGCCGGAATGGAGAATAATGCCTCCATCATGGCTTTAGATTGCGTTTTTGATGTTCTTGTAGTATATTGCAAGGTCCATTTAGATGAGGGTACTTCATCAAAGAAAATGGAGGTCATAAGAATTCTATAGATTGGGGCCCTAACAACAAAGATGATGTTGTTATTGTGTTGTTTTGAGTGGATGGGTTGCATTTTTAAACTACAATTGGGTGACATCAAGTAAGAAATGTGGTTCACTAAGCAATAATTTTCCCATCTTGTCTCCTTTAGAGGTTTCATGGGAGACCCTATGGATTATCTATCTTTTATTTTCATATTTTACTATTATGTGGGCTGAAGGAGGTTTAACTTTTGGATAAATTTTGGACCTTTACGAATGTTCACATACCTTTGTGGGCTAGTCCTCGATGTGTTGGCATATTTTTTTTGTATAGGGATATGCATTAATTGTCACAAAAGATAAAAATGGGCCCATTGAAGTGATATGTAATGTTGAAGCTCCAATCTTTCAATGTAGCACTTTTAGTGATATTTGAAAAAACATGAGTCTTTTATTTGGAATTTTTTTTTTACAATATTTCAAATAACTTTTCAAATGTCCCTCCAAACATTTGTTGAGTATCTCATTATAATAATGTTTCTATGAATGATAAGTATGCAGTTGGGATTTTGAAGGGTAAGTATGCAAGTGGAAATCACGTTTTTCACACCATATGATTTATCAATATTGTTGTCAATGTTCATTGAATCAATTGCTAACTCCGGCCAATGTTGGCCCTCAACCAAGTTTTGAGGAAACATTGGTCGTGTTTGACCATTTTTGGAACTTCGACAGCCTGGTCGAAGATGGAGCGACCAGGCAAAGTAGAGATCGCTGGATCTCACTCATTTTGTGGGCTTGGGGACCTAGCAAAGGGTTTTAGGGTTTATGTAATGGGTTAAGGGATGTCGGCCCATGGGTTCAACCATGATTAGGAATTTTTGCAATGTATAAATAAGTAGATAGGACTTAGAGTGAAGTCTGTCTAAGTTGGCTTCATGCAAGAATATGTAAAGGTTGCTGAGTGCAAAGAACAATTGTTGGCTTTTGTGCATACTGTGTGTTGAGACTTGCAGAGCTAAGTGCAAGTGATTGTAAGAGGTTTTGTGCAGACAAACTATGTAAGGATTTGTGCTATCAAGGAGTTGGCTCTGTGCGTTGACCTGATTTTGAGGAAGGTGGATCTAGTTCACTGCACACAGATCACCTGACCAGTGCGAGGCTTGGATCTATGGCTCTATGCACAGGAGCATACACATGTAAGATATTGCAGACTAATAAAGAAGAAGAAGAAGTTGGTGGACGTAGCCCCACACTGGGGTGAACCATGTATATCCTGTGTTGATGTTCTTTGTGCGATGTTGTTGATGTTGATTATGTGATTATTTGCTTAGTGTTGTTGATGTTATGTATAATGAATGCATATGATGTTGTAGCTTAGTGCTTAATGATGTGAATGAATTCTAGATCTGAGCTAATGTTGCATGCTAAGTAATTGGAAGTGTTAGATCCTGATTATTACTGTGTTGTTCTATAATAAAGGTTAATCTACGATGTATATGAGAATCATAACCTAATGCATATTGTTGGCTAAATTCCCTGCCAAGTATTGTAATCACAGATCTATGTCCCAACTTGGTTGTAGACATCTAAGTCCTGCAAACCCCCCTGCCTCTACCTCAGGTGAGACTTCATCTACTTCGCAGGTGTTGCCGAAAGGGACAGTAGTTAGGGTTTTGTTGGTATATTGTTGAAGCATTGAACCCTGGGTCTGCCCATGTGCCAACAAATGGTTCCGTTGTCGGGACCTGAAACTGTGATTGTTGGGAACTAAAGAAAAGAGAAATATATGTGCACAATATTCTACTTGATTTGCAAAGCTCTATGCCAAGAAAGAAACTAGATCTGAAGAAAAGAGGTAAGATATTAAAGCTTTGTGCTCTGGTAAAGGTAAGATAAGTGGAAATTTTTGTTTCGAAAATATGAATCTAGGTATAATTGATAGATTTTGTCCTAGTCTGAAAACTAGGGAACAATTAGAAGAAAGAGTTGATCTAAATAAATTTGATAGAAATAGAGAAAGATACGTTATTCCTATGCATAAAAAGAATTTTTGGACTAATAAGTGGATACAGGAACCTAGAAATATTTTTTGCAAAATGTAGGTCCATCACTGTGATCCCAGTGCGCAGTATGGGAAAGGATGGGGATCGTTTAAACGAAGGAGAGTATTGACACTATGTTATAATTGCAGAAGACCGAGACATCTTTATAAAGAATTCCCTGGTATATGCCCTCTTTGTCTTTGTTGTAAAGCTATTGGTCATGAAGTTGAGGATTTCCCTAGGATGATTTCTAAAGTTGAATAGATGAACATGAGACAAGAAGACTATAAAGAAGTTCAAAAGACTAAGAATATGTTAAAGAATCATACATAAAAAGTGTCAGATACTATGTTAATACAATTAATAGAAGAAATGGATGATCACAGAGACATCAGTTTACGAAAGATCCTGAAAGAAAAACAATGCATAGTTACAAGAATAGAAGACTTCGACATAGACTGTGTATTAGATGAAGAAACACATGTGAATATTATGCCAGAAAGCACTTGGGAAATTTTGGGAAATCCTGCTATAATACCTTCATTGGGAAGGATAAGATTGTTTAAAGGAAAGATGATAACCCTATGTGGAAGGGTTAATAATATACCTATGATTTCTCATGGAACTATGATTAAATAAGAGTTTGAATTTATTAGGTTTGTCGAGAACAATGCCCCTTTTTCACTTTTATTGGGAAAGACTTGGATTGAGAAGGATCAGATCAGAAGGAAAGCAGAGGAGGAAGCCACAGAAAAGAAAAAGCAAGAATTAAGGGACTTCATAACCAGAAAAATAGCGCGACTAATAGAAGAACAAGAGGATCATTCGAAGCAACCAAGGGCCAGAGAACTAGTTGTCGAAGTTGAAAGAACACATGAAGACTTAAATAACCTATCCATGCAAGAAGAAAGTATGTCCACCCAGGACCTAGCAACCAAAGAGGTATTATCTCCAAAACCCTTGAAAGAACATCAACAGTGTGAAACTACTACGCTAAGAGAAAGTAAGAATAAGAATGGAAAGAGGAATCCAGAGACTTAGATCACATGAAATAAGGGAAGGAAGCTCAGTAAGAGGAAAGATAAGTTAGAAAAACTACGGGAAGTTACAGAACAAACTTCACAGGAGGCAGATCTACAGAACTTGAACTTCGTCGGAATAACATAACAACACAGAATGCGACTTTGCCACGGTGAAGCTATATGACCATTGGAGGCGCCCCAACCATTATAATGATGCTCCAGAATAACTAGAAATTTAGTTATTGCCGAAAATACCACCATTAGACCATTGAGACTGTGCCATAACAGATGGATTCGTATTGATTGAGACATTCCTACCCGTTGGAAGAATTTGTTACGATGTTGCTTATTTAACCTGTCGGACGCAACAACGGGACCAATTTTTGCAAACCGTGATATCCGAGCTAACAGAGAATCCATTATATCATGCTATGCTTTCTAGACCTCACCATCCGTCTGATTACCTCATTTTCCTGTTCGCCTACATGAGTTATTTGATTATGAGTGTGCATGTCGGGCAAACGTAGCACAATAGAGAAGTCTGTGGAGGAGATACTTGTAGACCTCATGGCTGAGAGAGTTATGTATGTAGGAGTATAGGCATCATCGATTGGAGGATTGAAAGAATCCCCCTCGACTGCATGTCGATCTAGCCGAACCGTGACTTAGAAGCGAAGTAAACACCGTGACGATCTGGCTAATGCGAAGCAGATCCTGTTAGTCTTGCCGGACTACATCCCGCCTTTGGTTGGCATAGTTAACCACGACAACATCCCATGGGATTTCAAATACACACTGATCACTGCGTACCTCCTGAAGGGGATATGCACAGTTGGACCCCAGTTAGGACATATTCCAGTGCTAAATAACAATGAATTCAACCTAGGAGATCGAAAGAACTACGTGATTCTCGCACCGCATCGGTATTTGATGAAGATGATTGGGAAGAAACAATGCATAGTATTTGA
>ML813114.1:124314-140964 GCA_009831015.1 Picea engelmannii
TGTAATTTCATTGTAAATCTAGACCGTTCATTATAAGGTCTCATATCTAACGGTAGAGATTATGTTAGGGTTTTTTTCCCTAGAAGGAAACCCTCTTTTATGAGGGAAATGTATCATGGCTATGGATGGTGGTGAATATTGTATTTTGAGAGAGGATACTGTGAGAGAAAGAAGAGGAAGTTACATCGGGTTTTGTTGTAGGTTGTATCCCTTCATTTGCTGGATAATAATAAAGGAAGGACCTAGCAATTTCTCTAGTGGACATAGCCCACACTGGGTGAACCACGTAAATCTGTGTCTCTCTTGTATTGTGTATCTTTTGTGTTTTGTTTCTGCATTTGTTTTATTTTATTGCTCTGCGGTCCTGTTTTTCTAACAATGGCCACACACACAGGACCAAGGGCCGAGAAACAAGGGGCTTTGACCGGGGGCAGGGGTTAAGCATTGAACCCAAGGAAATATTGCAGAAGCCCATACAATCAGGAGCCCAACGCAAAGGAGCTAGCACATATATTTTCCATTTTTGGGTTTTGAACTATATTGTATGATTTTTTTGGATTTTTATGAAAATTTTGGAGGATTTTGGCCATTTTTGGGGGATTTGGAGACGAACAAGAGGCCAAAGCTTGGGATTTGATTCTTAATTCAAATCGTATAAAAACTAGAGGTTCTTGGAAGCCTTGAGAGGTTCAAAAGAAACCGAATGACGATGAATTGTAAAGTCTAATCCATTTTTATGTAGGGAATCGATTGAGGAAGTGAACTTTGGAGGCCATTTCTGGGTGCTACACACAACCTTTTTCAGTTCCGTCAGTTGTGTTGGATTCTTGAGGTTGAGAGGAATACAGCCAAACTAGTTTGTAATCCTTTTGAGATACTTCTGATGTAATTTTTCATCACTGAAGAGAAATAAGAAATCCTCCCCCACTGAGGCAAAGGCCCAGAGACGTAGGAAACCTTGTCGAACTCTGTTAACAATCTTGTTGTTATGGTTTGTTGTTCCTTATGTTTACTTTGTGATATACATTCTTTATGATGGCTGTAATATTCTTTTATTAAGATCTCCTTCCTCATTTAATTTTTTTAATGATAATTTAACACATGCTTAAAACTCAACCAAGTCTTTTAAAAATCATTTTCGGATCAACTACATCCACAAAGATTTGGCAGCTTAGGCTCTTTTTTTATGGTTATGTAATATATGGTGTCGCACACTCTACAACTTTGTTTATATGATCTCAAAATAGAATCTATGATCTGTGTGAGGCTGACTAGATGGCACCAAGATCCTTATCATGTGATCTAACCCTCAAGGTCTAGTTACTTTTCTCTCCCACAACTCAAAAAATTACAACAAGGTATCAGATCTTACAATATTTTTCCTAGCTATGTAAAATAGTCTTCTCTAACCTTGCTTGGTCCCGACCCATACTTCCTAGGTACTTATTTATACTTATTTTTGGCTTCTCAACCATTACAACGTCTTACAAAAATCCTAACCCTAATGTGGTTAGGTTTCCCTGCATGCATGCCTTGCATGATTTCCTCGCACGTGCTACCT
Organism: Picea engelmannii; assembly: GCA_009831015.1. Taxonomy (NCBI): domain Eukaryota; kingdom Viridiplantae; phylum Streptophyta; class Pinopsida; order Pinales; family Pinaceae; genus Picea; species Picea engelmannii. Next base: position 125,876 of record ML813114.1, read on the forward strand.
TTCCTTCTAGTTGTACTTTTCTTCATTCTGGGTTTTTCCTCCAAAAATAACATCTCCTCAAAAATAGGCTTGCGCCCAACATGAGTAAATAATCATCACATTCATCTTGATCCCAACCTTCAACTATTGCGCCCTCTTCTAGTGACGGAAGGTGATGGGTCATGTCAATCATTGTAATACTTTTAGTAGCATGACATGGATGCGGATGCACAACAGGGGCATCCACTACAATAAAAAAAAAGCATTAAAAGTGTTAGTTATTATTCATAACAATGTTTTATTAGTACAAATATGATTACTATGTTTTTTACTTGGTGGAGTAGTTGACACCATTGGTTGGATTGTCATCGGTTCCTCTCTTCTCCAAGCACCCTCATCAACATGCTTTGCCATTGAAACAAAAAAAGTTATATGTACACCATTTGCAAGTAAATATTTATAATCGTCATATTATACATTTTATTTTAAAGACATGCATAAAATGATGGGTCTTCACACCACTAAAATCATGGGGTTGTTTTCCACAATCGTCGAATGAACCAATGTTTCTTTCTTGCTTAAAACAAATAGATACATTAATTGAGAGGTTAAATAAATCATCAACATATTTGACAAGTTCTCAACAACTACAATCTTGTCATTTTATTTACCAACTTGTTCAAAGGGTTATATTGTGTCTACCCCTTTCTTTGTCAATTTTCCACCACTTCTTGAAATTCAAACTTGAAGTTGAGAATCAAGTCTTCTTTGGTGGTGGCAGTGTTGAATGTATCCCCTTGCATCCATGATTTTTTCTTATTGGATGAAATTAAATAAAACTTTCATGATGATATGTATAATATGGATAAATTATTTGGTACTTACAATTTGAGCTTTTAATCTTAGGTAACCACCTTGGCCAAGTTTTTGTTGCCCATGTTTTTCTAGCATTTCCATTGTTTCTTTTGACGTGTCTAGGAACCTACAAAAAGTTTCAAATATGTTATAAGAAATCATAATTTTTTCTGTCGAACTAAATAAAATTCAACACATTCAACTCAAAATATCATATAGTACCATCCATGGCCAGGTGCTGTCTTCCCTTCATGTCTCAGTGCACTCTCCTTTGCATCGTCCTGTATATTCTTCCATTCCCTCTTGGTAATGGCCAGAGGGAGATCATATTTAGGGTTCTTTTTCAATTGAACCCTATATTGATCTCTGAAATAATTCAAATATGTACTGACCCTCAAGATGATTTCAGACTTGTTGAATGTATCACTAAACAAGCCAACCATATGGTTTATAAGATTTTTTTTCAAATCTTTCTTCTAGGCATTCCACTGTGTGTGAATGGTGGGACCAAAAATCTCTAAATCATTGTTGTGCCATGTCCTATAAAAAATATTGTTTCTTGCAAAATGATATGATAATTAGAATAAAATAATATGAAAGATGTAAGTTTCAATCAAATGGTAGGAACTATTTAAGATATTCAAAAAACTTGGGATTTGTTGTATCTTTAAGGGAACCAAGTTGTGAACACATGATGCTACAGGATAAATATGCTTTGGCAGAGCATAACCAATATCCACATGAGATTCACCTTGTATACCATCACATGCACAATTTAGTGTGTGTGCTGGGGGCATTTCATGGTCCCTAGAAGTTTTAGTCCTCTAAGCCATATACAGAGAGGTAAATAGCCTCATGGGTATGTGGCTCTTGCTAGGATGTTGTGGGGTTTATGCATTATTGCTACCAAGAATGTCCCCATGACAAGGTTGTCCCGTTGGATCCAAAAAATCCTATAGAAAGAAAACTTTTGAGTATTTCTCATATAATGGTATCAGACGAAATTTCATAAATCAATATATGTGAGAAATAATCCTTTTTAAAAAAAAAATCTTACCACAATTTTTTCTATATTCTTCATTGAAATTTTCATCCTTTTATTGCCCTTCTCAATAGGTGGCATACACCTAGCTAATTCAATTAGTTCCCTATTTTCCTTTCTTAAGGCCTTTCAAATTATTTCCATTGGGTTGATGGAATCATATATTTCATCCCACAGATCATTGTTCTTCGACAATGTGCTTACCTACATCAACAAATAAACATGTTAACTTAGTTATTATCAACAAGAATTGATATGAAAATCACAGTTATACCTACTTCAATCTAGCCGATGCTTTCCCATGATCATCCTACCACATTATAAGGTTCATGACATTTTATAATGTTAGAAAATAATCTAAGAAGCATGAGCTATTAAAATGTATGTTAAAGATACAAAAAGGAAAAAAATAATTACAAGTTTGGTATGCTGGTAGAACATATTTACCCCAACCATAATAGTAGTGCCTCCATTGATTTGATTCAAATCGTAATCAACCAACAACTCTTCCTTTGAAACTATTGTTTTCACTACACATACAAATATCCGATTTTTTTCATGCCCCTCGAATATACAATTGGTTTGCTTTCTTGTTGTTCCATGTCTTATAATGTTAATAAGCCATGTAATATTCCCTGACGCCTTTGGCCTTCCATCAATATACACCATTTCTCCTTTAATGTGATCACCTTATTTTAGCTGTATATAATTTACAATAACTTCATATATCCACATACTTTTTATATATTAGATTAATCTCAACCAATATCCATAGTTGTATCATGGTACGCCATACTCTATAAACTCAATAAGTCCTCCATATTTCACCTTTTCTCCATCCATGGAGAATAGACCGAGACCATGTATGGATGAAGAAGAAATGCGATGCATCTTCTCATTGACATAGAAGTTAGTGTCCAACTAAGGAATCTCATTGGGTACCCATCGTCTCACTAGATGTTTGTACCTCAAAGGAACCTCGACGTCACCTATGCTCTCATCATCATAAGATCATGAACCTCCTTGAACAAGAAAGAATTCCACGTGCCTACATAATTTTCCTTTGACCTTTTTACCTCTAGTTCATCTCACCTTGTTATATGTGTTGGGATAACACTTCCCCCCATCCATCTATAAATTCTCTCACTCGAGGATGATAGGTATGACATGTACCCATTCAGTTGTACCTAAACTCCATCGAATGAGAAAACATAGTTAGCAAAAGGGGAGAATTAATGGACAATGAATAATTTGACACAATATTTTTAATGCCAAAGATATACATTGTCATAATTTGACCCAATACATAATTCACATTTATGCTATTGTTTTAAAATGGCCTAGTTTTGGATTATAAAGGACCTTTGACTACTATATGGAGGAAGAAATGTAATTCAAACAGTTCATATTCTGGTATTTGTCTAGCATTCTTTCTTGGGATCATGCATTTAAATGCATGGAACACTAATTAGTGGAGCACTAATGAATGAAGGAAGGAGACATTAATAAAGACTCATTGTGGCTCAAAAGAAAGCATATGCATTTGTTCAAGAAACCACCCTAGTTGGATTAGATCATGAGAAAATTTAATGTTTGAGGAGAGTGTTGTTGAAGTTAGAAAAGGAAAAAGAAGGGCGAATTATTAAAATTAAAATTTTTGATTAAAAAAAAATTAACTATTAAACTTTTAACAAAATTCAGATTCCTACAAAATAAATAAATTATTAACTCTAATTTCAGATTTTCATTTCAGATATGTCACTAAGAAATTACATCATAGATTCAAAATTATAATCATAACCATAGAAAGGAGGCTTTTTTGGTTGAGAAAAAAGGGAAGGAGATTTCTAAAGATATTGCACTCCAAATTCACCAAATGAGAGTGTTGTTATGCCAAATACATTCTCAACTAAATGACCATTTTTATGTTGTCACTGTCATTGTTTTAATGCTCTCCAAATCCCTATTATTGCTATTGATTTTAGGTCTCAACCTCTCATAGTTTTAAAATGAAACTTAAAAATTATGTTGAGGTTAGTTGATGGTTGACTTAGGTTTAGGTTTACTTTTTGTGGTTTTATACCCCTCACCCATCATATTTCCCTCCAGATGCCCTTCATTTTCACATGTGGATTTAGTTTTTAACATTTTAATTTGTGTTTTGATGGAAAAAGGATTTGTTTCCTCTTCCTAGAAATGGATCCATCACATGTTAAACCATTTCCATTTATATGAAACAGTTTTAATAAGGTTCATAGATTTTGATATTTTGATTCATTATTCAACACTTTCCCTAGGAAATTTTTGTAATTGTGGGCCAAAGAAAAAAATCGTTGTCTATCGTCGACATGATCTCTTAAGATAATTCCTCCAAAGGAATGGATTATAGGAGGGGAAAATGATTCAACACAAGGGGATCTGATTGGTTACTTTGAAGGCCCAAAGCCACACATCTCCAAAATGGTGCCCTAGATCATCTTTGCGTGGGCCTCATCTGCTCAAAATAAAGTTCAAATTGCTCTCCTTTAAAGGGTTTTTTTTCACTTGTCTCCTTGAGAACTAAGGACAAGGATGTAGTCCTCAATTGAGTTCCTTGGTCTTTTGAAAACTCAAGTTTGTTGCTCAAGCCATGGTATGAGTCATTTTCCTTGAGCTAGGCCCTATAGGAGATTTACATTTGGGTAAGATTTTTTTGGGGTATTGTTACACTATTGTAACAAGATGGTTTTGAAAGCAGTAGGGGATAATCTAAGCTGTTAAAAATATCGAATGCCAGAAATCCTAAATCATTGGAGGTTGTTTGTACCTTTTCCCCATAGGAAAAACTTGAAATTCATGGCTTTTGTTACCAATTCAATCTAACCATCACTATTAAAAAAGGAGATTCATATTAGAAATGCAAGTTGATATAAGCTTATTTGAGAAAAATGGCTTTTGATAATCTGATAACATAATTGATTTGGAATTCTCTAGTTTTTAATACACAATGGGGTCTCATACATCAAATTTGGTGTCTGGCTAGTTGGTGACTTTAAAATTAAATTATTATTATTATAAACACCAATAAATGACAAATTGTTGAAAACAATCTGATACATAAAATGAAGCCATGCATAATGAACCCATTAAATAAGATTGATAAAATTTATAAACAATTATGTCAAATTGGGGTAGTTATAAACATACTACATCGAAATTTTCAAATCCTAATTGCATATGATTTTTTTCTTTTGACAGTGGCTATAAAGTTGGGAGATGAAACACCATCAAATATAAAAATCATTCCATGGTTGGTCCCATTGTTATGCAAGACAAGGACAATAAAAATGGAAACTAACCAAGATATCAAAGAGAGAAGGGCCTTGCATAAGGGAGAAAAAAATAAAAAGAAGATAGATAACTCCCACATGAGGAGGTGGTGAAATGAGAAGATACACAATAAAATAAATGAGTAGATATCCAACCCGTTCGAGAGAGAAACTCGATAAGCGATTTTTCATGTATTTTATTGAATTCAGATTAGGATTTCATTGTGTACAGATAAATCAATCTAATAATCTATTTAATATTAGGAAATTTTGAAATTTTATATGTTAGCATGTACACTGTTTCATCTATATCTAAGATATATTTATGTTCTCCAATAAATTTTAATAATTAATAACATACCCAAAAATTAAAAATTGTCTTGGAAGGATTTGAATGATCAAATCTTTATCCTGAAAAGAGTCACCTCAAAGACCTAACTTATATTCCCCTGCACTGTCATTTAATGAAAAATATTCCATATGCATCTTACTTCTCTCTAAACCCTTTGGATACAATTCTGACAAATGGAAACAAAGATCTGCCAACAACTATTCTAACAACTTAATTTACATTTTGTTTGCAGAAAGGCAACAATAATGAGCTAAATATGTAGTATTTTACATTTATAATTCAAAACAAAACTAGATAGATCATGGATATAATATTCAATATCGCTTTACTGTAAAAGAAAGTGATCACTTCTAGGAAGGTTGTTGTAGAAATATCAAGCAGAGTTATTACTAATTGTTGGATAATGTTGTCATTGATGTCAAAGTGTCATTGATGTCAAGTATTGTCATAGTAATATGATTGTATCATTGATGTATTAATTATGTGGTCATTTATGTAATTGATGTCATGTGGTGTTACTGATGTAAATGCTGATGTCATGTCATGGAATGTGTATCATTGATGTCATTTCATGGTTGATAGGAAGAACCAAATGGATGAACTCCAAAGTGGTCCCCTTCTAGATTTTCCAAGTGAAACTATTCTAGATGGATAATTCTCATCATGCCATTTCTGGTGATATGTGGAACGTCACCTAACTCCTCACAGTTAGGGAGTTATGGCCATGTTAAGTTGGAGAACCGTCATGAGTTATCTAGAAGCCCCTAGAAGGTCAAAGAAGTCAAGAATGTCAAATAAGTCAAATTATTCTAGAAGATCCTAGAAGAAGTTGACCAGTCAAAATGGTTAGTCATGGGTTAAGTGGTTGCAACAAGAAAACAATTAAAAATAAATTGGTTTCAACTAGAAGTGGCCAATTTACGATTTGTGGAATAAGTGGTTGTAAGTGGACAAGTGGTTAGAATTGGGTTATCCCCAAAAGAAGGAAGTTGGGTAAGTTGGTTAGAAGATAACCCATAGAGGAAGCTACTTAGAGAAGTATAAATAAGAGAGAAAGGGTCTCTTATTTGAAGGAATATCTTGAGCATGTTGAAGATATATATTTGGTGAAAGGTTCATTGCAAGTACTCCTAGACACATCAGAATTTACAAAATTCCGAGGAAGCACATTCACGACAGAAAAATCATGGCAGAAAAACCTCAACAGAAAATTCATGGTAGAAAAATCGCGGCAGAAAAATCACGAAAGAAAAATCATGGTAGAAGAATCGCGGTAGCAGAATCATGTCAACATAATCGTGGTAGCAAAACTCCGGCAACAAAATCAAGACAACAAAACAGTGGCAGTAGAATCGCGACAACAAAATTGTGGTAGCAGAACCATGGCACCAGAATCACGACTACATTATAGTGAGGTTTGGAACATGGTTTATATAAGGTTTTATGGTATTTGGATTATGGAGAGTATGGTGTATCTTGTTGGTTATCTTGGTGATATTGTGGATATGGTTGAGAGTTATCTTGTTGGTTGACTATGTGATTAGATCAGGTTTGATTGATCAGATTGACGAGATAGGTTGAGGTGACAGGTTGTTGTGACAAGGTGTGCATAGTTGAGGCACTTGTGTTGGTATAGACTATTGGTACAATTTGACATATTTATTTCTTTCTACAAGATGGATCTTGTACTTGAGGGCTGACATCCTCACATCTCAGTTGGTGCTAAGATATGAAAGTTGGGTCTTGTATTTAGAGTTGGTACTCTATTGGATTTGTTTCTCTTTTTAGTCGATGCTGATAAAACCCTAATATTGTAGTCTCCTGTAACACATAATACAAAAATTTTACATATATATCTTGTGTTCCTTGTGTTCTTCATGGTGATGGTTTATTGATGATGTATGTTGCTGAGATATGTTTATATGCAAACAAATAGTTGTGAATGGAAGTAATGAATAATGATATTTGAAGTGGTCACTAACTAAAGTTTTGTAAAGAGTTGTAAAAAGAGCCTCACGTTGATTCACTCCCCCTCTTAGTGTGGTCGGTGTGTCCAACAATTGGTATCAGAGAAGGCCTTCATTATAAGCCTTACAAGCTTGAAGGAGATCCATGGAAACACAAATGGATGAACATGCAGATGAAGTTCCCCTCTTTGATTGGAAATATTAATAGGCATGGAGAATAGAAATTATGAAAGGGTATTTGAAGGAAAAAGGAGTAGGTGTTTGGAATACAGTTTTTGCTGAACCAATTCCCTCAAAGAATCAGTCAAAGTTTGCAGCAAAGAAGAATAATGCAGTGGAACTCAAGACCATCTTCAATGGATTGTCAGGTTTTGTCAAAGAAAGTATAGGAAATTGTACCTCCGCCAAGGATGTATGGATGAAGCTAGAGAAGGTCTATCAAGACAAAGGAAAAGACACTGAAGACAATTCCATCCAGGACAATGAAGGTAAAAATTCTCCAAAATCTTCTTATTGCAACAATTCTCTGTGTGATAATGTTGAATGCTCTTCTACTAATGATGAAGACCATCTAGAATTGATTTGTGTAGAATCAACTAATGATTATTTTATAGATGAAGAAAAGGATTTGTTGAAGCTTAAGGTTAAAGTTATATGTGCTTTAGAAGAAGAAAATGATAATCATTATGCTTTTCATGATCTTGAAGAAGTCACTAAGGAAGCTTTAGAAAAGTATCAAAAGAATTTCATGGCACTAAAAAAATGCTCAAGAAACAAGAAGGAAGTGAAATAACCCAACAAAGGACCCAATTAGAAGAAAAAGAAGAAGAGATCAAAAGACTAAATAATGAAATAATTAGTCAAGTAGAAGAAAATAAGAAGGTAGATGATGAGCTTATTAAAATCCTTGAAGTGAATGTTAATCTAAAGATTCAACTTGAATAAGCCAAAAGGATAGAGGAGTTATTGAAGAATCATCTAGATGAAAAGGAAGAATATTGCCAGAAGATGAAAGAAGAAGTGGTTGATCTCAGAAAGAAAAAGAAAAAGTTCATGAACAACTCAATAATCCTTGATGAAATATTGTATAGTCAAAGATATCCAAATGATAAATATGGTCTTGGGTACAACAAGGAAGCTAAAAAGTCTGAAGGTAACACTTCTAAGATGCATGATGTAGGCCCTTCATTCTCAAAGGGTGAAAGAATAATTACTCATCAAGAACCTGCACAAGACAAGTAAAGCATAAGTAAATCAAAACAAAGAAGACATCAGGAAGCTAGTCCTACACCTCAAAGCAAATTCAAAGAGAAAGACGTTCAAGGTTGATTCAAGGGCCTAGGTATGAAAATAATTTTGATGGTTACTATTTTTCTTGCAATGAATATGGTCACAAAGCTTTGGACTGCATACATTATGCAAAGAAAGGTGTTGGAAGATTCAATAACAACTTAAGATGTTGGATTTGTAATCATGTTGGACATATTGATGCATATTGTCATACCATGAGATTTTATAGTTGTAGTCGATTTAGTCAGAATGCCCAAGATTGTTGGAATTCAAGGAGACATACACATAGGGGGAGATATTCTTCTGTTCTTGATTGGCCACATTAGAGGACATATTGACAGGGGGAGTTAACCATTGGTCAAGGAAGGAAGAGAACAAAACAAAAGTTTTCTATCAAGGGGAGTGTTATTCCTGAGATTAGACTTAAGGCTCAAAGAGTAATGTCAGGCACCAGGAAAGTTTAAAGAGATTGTTTTAAAGAGTTCTTTTTCTACCGTTAGTTATATAAGAAATGACCCTTAAATGAAATTAGTAATAGGACAATACAGAGGCCGTATTTCATTGTCTGAGTCACAATTATGATATCCAATGGGGTGGGAGAAATTTAAAAAACTGTTAAAAAAATCTAGGCATCAATGACAGATGAGTCTCACCTTGTTTGCAGTAGAAGAAAATAAAGAGTGCACCCTTGAACAAGATATGAGATACAATAATTCAAATAGTTGGTAGGTCTTGTATTACTTACAGTAAACACAGAGGGAAAAATGATTACTTAACGAATTAATGAGATAATGTGATTACAATAGTTGTGATACTAAATTGCAATCAATAACTTATCAAGGAATTACATAAGGAAATTCAGAGATATGAAAATACAGGAGAAACACACAACTCAAACTGAACAAAAATTGGAATCTCTATCTGCACTTCTATTAATACTAAAAAAATAAGAGTTTTCTCTATTACATTTGGCAAAAAGAAACCTCGAATAGATCTGAAATCTATCTATTTATACAAAACATTTCACAACTCAAAAACCATTGGACTTCATACAATATCTCCTAAAAATATAATGTAATTTGAATGAAACGACATTAGGCATATATTGTTTGAGCTGACGCTTTCATTTGTCTCTTCATATGCTCATAGACACACTCATTTTCCTTCATTCTTTGAATTGGGTACACATGTCCATTGAGGCCACCATAATCATTTGTTTATTGTCCTCGTCATCTGATTCCATTGCTATCTTTTCTTTTAATGCGTTTACTGGAAAAATAATATCAGTTGAAAATATGGGGGTGTGATAATGTGACAGGTAGCTCAGCATTGGCTCATTATGTGATAGCTAACAATTACGAGAAAGAGTAACTGCTCGCAAATAGGATGACGTGGGGACAAATGTGGGTTGTGAGGTAAATGAGGTAACTGATGTGGAAGGTGTGACAGACTAGAGGGTGAACGAGGTACATGACGTGGAAGGTGTGACATGTGTTGCTCCAACCTCCCTTTACATTTCTCTATTTTGCGGGGGTGCGAGGGGGTGGTTTGAAGTAACCCGCTTTTCATCCCGTAATGCACATGGTGATGCCACGTACCCTCGAGAGAAAACCGTGGTTTAAATTGTGGGACCGCCCTTCGAAATTAAACCCTGCACAACTTTCCCCCCCGCAATATCTCTTAGCCGTTGATCTCCACGATCCATTCAAATCTGATTGTCGATCTTCAAAAAGTGAGATAAGTGCCCAAATTTAAGCCGAGGTAAAAATTTTTGGTCATATGTAGAGAAGATAGAGAAAATTTCATGCAATTGTTGTCCATCGATCTGAGCTAGGGACACGTGTCAGACGATCCACGTATTTGGTTATTTCATACTCCATGGGGGGAGGCAAGTAGTGCTGAGTAAAGAACTACCGAAGACTCGAAGCCCATCTGGACCATTGATCGAAGTGGACACGTGGCAGTAGATCCTGCACTTCGACGGATAATCACTTCAGAAGAAATATGGATGTGTGAAGCAAGAACTCCGAAAGCCCGGAGTTCTGAAGTAAATCTTCGCCATAGAAATCAAGAGGACACACGACAGGAGATACTGTACTTCAAAGACTTAGCACTTCGGATATTTTCACCTTGGAATGCCCGAAGCCCGAAGTTCTGAAGTAAATTGCAGCCGTCCAATATCAAAGGACACGTGGCAGGAGATCCTGCACTTTGATGAATTACCACTTTGGAAGAAAGTTGTATGTGTTAAGAGAGAACTCTCGAAGCCCGGAGTTCCAAAGTAAATCTTCACTGTTGAAATCAAGAGGACACGCGACAGGAGATCCTGTACTTTGGAGACTTAGCACTTCAGAGATTTACACCTCGGAACGCCCGAAGCCCAAACTTCTGAAGTAAATTGTAGCCATCCAATATCAAAGGACACGCAACGTCATATCTTCCACTTCAGGGAATTAGAGCTCCAGAGAGTTTGTTCTCCCTTTTCTGTCTATTTATCCCCTTCCCTGCTATATTTGGTCCTTTTCTTAGTTTATCCAACTTCTGAGCTAATTTATCGTTCCACTAGATTATGAAATATGATCCATCAAGTTTTCTTGCAACTTTTCGTGGCACCATAATCCTTAAGGAAATAAGATTATCCTGCCTATAACAAGAGAGGTCTGTAAGCTCTTTAATGAACAAAACTGTTAATTGTAAATGGTAAAATAATTTTGAAATTCGAAGAGCTTGTATAGATCTGTTTACAGAGAGATTATTAAAAAAGTCTGATGGAATTTGTTACCTGGAAAATCACAACTATTATTCAAATTGTTAATTTTATCCAATCACAAACGTCATTAACAATGTAAGAGGTCAGAAATATAAAGTTCAAAAAAGATCAAAATTATATGTGTTCCAACATAGGCTCCATCTAGGGATTGTGGCTCCCTGTGAGGCACGAAAGAACAATAGACTAAGTGCCTTTATTGGGTAAATGGAGTCATTATTGTTTTATGAAAAATGCTTTCTAGTTTTATTTAATCATGCATAGAAAAATGAAATTATCCAAGTCCCAAGACCTTCAAAACATACTCAATAATAAATTTCAAGTTAGGCCATTTAAAATTTCCTTTTCCTAAAACTGATTTCAGAATTGTTTAATATAATCAAAATAATCTTAACTAGAATATTCATCCAATTTTGTTTGCTTCAAGGTGCAGCAGATGTAACATATTTACTTAGGGAATCCCTAGTTGGTCCAGTGTGTACAACTCATCGGAAAGAGTGCTGGATAACAGAGTATGAAATATAGATATGTATGACAACCTTAAAATATCGTAGATATTGCTTCACTGCCAATGATCTTGTTCAGTACCCCGGTAAAGTTATCTACTTCTCCCATTTAATTTCCTTTCACCACTTGTATTGGACAAGATGGGGGCAATCATATTATGAATTTCCTTTCACCATCTATCTTATATTTTAATATTTTTGAAGTGGGGGCAATCAATCTGTATGCAACATACAAGGGATGATACCTATTTAAAATATTTTAGGCTAAAAAGAAGGTCTGTCAATAATTTTAAGAACACTTTGAAACTAACTTGCTTCTGATTTTTAGTACACCATAGCCTACAGGGAAAAACATTTATGGGAATTTTAATCTTTACAGGGATAAACCATGAGCGAATTTGTCAGTTTAAAATCTGATATCAAAGCTAAAATTGTCAGGATTAGCCTAGACATACTTTTTCATTTAAAATCAAAGAAACATAAAGATTTTTGCCAAACTTTGTTTTGAAAATATGTTTTTTAAGTTTTCAGAGCCAAGGCAAGTTTCTTTTTTTCTTTGAAGATTAAAGAAAATAAGAACGGAGAAAGAAAATATGAAGTGGATAAGAACTTGGGGATAGGTAAAAAATGACCCAATCACAGTTTTGAAGGATCTGAATAAAAAAAAACCCTAATCCTATACAAGTTTGTGTAATTAGTTCAAACTTCTATTGAGTTTATTTATTATTAATTTTGTTTTCGTTTCAGAGATGGATTTTCAATTTACCGTAATGACATGATAATTTTATACATTTCTAATTCTCAAGTTAGGTGATAATATTATCATGAGAAAAACTCCCTTCACATTCCTTTCAAAAAGAATATTTCAATTTTATTGGGACTATAAGAAGAGTAGGGACTCATACCTGATTTTTCTTTTGAATTTTCAACAGGGAATATTATTTATTTATCACCCGCTTTTAGAGAAATAAAAAAGATGAAAAGGTGAGTGTCAAGTTTTTCTTGGGCCTCATCTCCTGTTCAACAAGATCTACTTTGCAAAGCACCAAGAATAGTAGACCACATGTCTTCATCCTTCTGTGACCTAAAATCGACCCTTTCCAACTCTAAACCCTGTCATTGGGCTATGGAGTCATAATTCCTAAAAACTGAACCATACTGGATTGGAAAGTGAGAACCGAACTACTGAAATAAAACACTGAAATAGTATGATGAAATAAAAAGTTGATTTGGACAACTTATTTATATACATTGGCCCTACACTAATCAGTGGAAATTCCACTGATCAAGTAATATGGAATTTCCAATGGAGCCATGAAAATAGTGGATTGCTTAACATACCTTGTTTTATTCTAGATGAAGGAATGAAAAACAATAATTTTTTTGCAGTAAATAATGAATAAGTAGCTTGCACTTACTGCTGAAGTTTGGTTGCACACAAAACACTGCAACATTTTGGACCTCTTGAAGGAAATAATCGAACCAAACAACCACTGGATCATGGAAAGATAAATAATTTTCAGAATCAAGCGATACCTCTTCCTACTGGCCTAGCTGCATGAAAATCCTTTGCACACTTTCTCCACTACTGATCTTTTCTTTTCATGGCTTGAGAATGTCATATTGAGGCTCACTAGTCTACTGCTCATCAGTTTCTAAATAGGAAGGAGAGATCAACTGCTCTAGTAGCCCCTCCTTATCTCCTTCATTTCCTGCCTGAGACTATTCTTCATCACTGTCATACACAAATTGTTTGCTTTTATAGTGCAACTGATAATTTCCCTGCTGAAGTGAACTCTTTGAAGAAAGAGAAATAATTTTTTTCTCATCAACTTCAAAATTGCATTCATCATAGTTATTAAACAACGAAGAAATATTTTATGTTTCCATGCATGTTGGGAAATAAATATTCTCTTCTTCATCGTCTGGATACTCATCGTAAATAAGATGATTATATAAAATTTCTGAACTTTGACTTTCAAAAACATCCATTTCTTGATGATCTAGTAATGATGAATAAATAATAGCAGCTTGATCAAAATAAGAATTTAGAACAATAGTTTCATAATGACAATAATTACTATGAACATTTGGTACAATGAAAAATGCACTTAGAGTATCATTTCCATTGTCAGTATCATTACCAAAATCATCTTTTCCAAGAGCTGATTGCTTATGGTCTTCAATAAGCCATTGCCCTTCGCAAGGATCTAGATCAGCAGAAGATTCATCATCATTTATTTGATCAACTTGAAGGACTGGAGGGTCTGGAAGGATTTCTTCATTTTTACTTGCAATCATGTCGTCTTCATTTTTATTGCTGCAAGAAACCTCTTCTTGATTTACTTCAAAGTCTTCTTCATATAAATTTTCCTGATCTATTTGAAGGATATCTTGTTTTCTGCAAATTCTTCTTCACATAGTTGACCACAATTGCTATCATGTTCTGATTTTTCATCAACAAATTGATTATCTTTACAATCTTGTTCTATGAAATCTAAATTGCAACAGTCTTCAAAAAGGAACTCCGATGAATACATTCTTTTGCAATATTTATGAAAAGCTGCATGGAATTCTTTTATTGATGAAATTGTAGAAGGGAGTAGAGATTTGTACCAAAGTCGAGCATACTCTCCCATGCTAAACATGAATAGTTTCATCAAAACATATTCATGATGAATATCTAGTTGATGCATGAGATTATGAAATTCAACCAAATGTTGAGTAGGATTATCATCTTTATCCTCTCTAAAACTAGGAAGATGATCTCCCAATTCTTTAATATCAGGAACAACGTTTGGAAAACCAAAAAGATTTGTAAAGGCCAAAGGAGAAAACCTCACAACAATTCGAGTAGGGAAAGAACTTGACATTTTGAAACCAATGGAGTCATCGGTGAATCATGTGGAGTCTTTGAACCAAGGAGTCGCCAGGTGAAAAATGAACCTGTTAGCGATATTTCTTGTAAGGGGGACTAGAACGCAAAAGAAGGGGTTAAAAACCCACTTGTCCAAAGTTTTGGG
>ML813115.1:0-19024 GCA_009831015.1 Picea engelmannii
TTTTCCTCTCAACTCTTCTAGACCTCTATTTATCATTCCATGACTCTTATAAACCCTAGAACAAATTCCAGGTGCCAAAACCCTAGGTCCACATAAACCACATTTTAAGGACTTCGCCGACCTGTTCTTCCTTCTTCTCCGTGAGGTTCTCCAAAGCACCCATTAGTGTCTTCTTCCACCTGCTGACTTGTCCATGATCTATCCTCTCTTTTTATTTGTTTTCCTTGATATTCTCTTTCAATGACTTGATTTCCCTTACTTTGTTCCTTCTTTTATGATTGTTTAACTGCTTCGAACCTTCCTCAATTTGTATTCCTTCCATGCACTTCCTACTATGTCTTTTTTCTTCCTTAATCTTCATTTTCTTCCATAATACCTGAACAAGGGCCAACAATCCCCCAACACTCACATGTGACTTGTCCTGAGTTACTGTAGGGTTGAGTGTTCTATGTTACTTCCACTGCAAGCTGCACAGAGTAGCCTGTTCTTTCTTCTATGTCCCTTCCTATCATGTGCAGACTTTATTTCCTTTGTCTGGTACCCAATTTCAACTGCACTTGGTACCTAGACCATTCTTCCTTGCTTCTACTGAGAGTTGTGAGGTAGTTGGTTGTCATAATACAACTTCAACCGGCTCCCATTTACCAAACCATCCTTCCATTCTCCATTAAGGGCATTCAACTGTGCAACTGCTCCTTTGGTAACATAGACAACCTCAAATGGACCAAGTCAATGTGTCCTAAACTTTCGTGGATGATTCATGAACTTTCTATCATATAAAAGTACCAAATATCCTTGTTTAAATACTTTCCTCTTGATATGTTGGTCATGAAAAGCCTTTTCTCATTCTTTTTGTACTTGCTGATGAAATCCTACAATGAGCCTATCTTCTTCTAGTTCCATCAATTTCATGAGCCTGTCTTGAACATCGTCGATGTCATCCATACCTGTAAATGTTGCAACTCTTAAACTAGGAACCAAGTATTCCATAGGTACCATTTCTTCTAGGCCATAAACTAGCTTGAAGGGAGTCTGCATTGTTAAATTTTTTCAAGTAGTTCAATAATCACCTAACACTGTTGGAATTCTCAAATCCCAATCATCTATGTTAATGATGCAAATCTTAGTTAGCGTTGTTTCTGAGATCTTATTTAAATATTTGACTATACCATTTTCGTGTGGATGGTATGGTGTGCTCTTTTGATGGTGAACTTTGAACTCCTGAGTCAAGGATTCAATAGTTTTGTTAATGAAGTGTGTGCCTTGATCACTCATAAGGATTTTTGGGCATCCAAATATGGTTATGATATCATCAAAGATGAACTGCGTAGTTGTAGTTGCACTACAATCTTTAACTTCTCTAACTTATGCCCATATGGTCAAATACTTTGTAGCAGTGATAATATATCGAGCTCCTGTGTGCTTTCCCAATGGTTTGATAGGTCCCACAAAGTCAATAACCCATTTCTCAAATGCCTGTAAATCTACTGAGTTTCTAAAGGCATCTCATCCCTTCTGGATGGCTTCCCTACTCTTTGAAATACATCGTAGGATTTGTATTATTCCTTAGCATCCTTATGTAATGTGGGCCACCAGAGGCCAGCTCTGAGAACCATTTTCACTGTTGCTTTCCTTGCATAATGTTCGATGCCTTCATGTGCTTCTACAATAATCAATGGTATGTATGACTCCATAACACATATTCTTAATATCCCATCTAGTCCCATCTTATATAGCTGTCCAACTATAAGTTGAAAATATGCATCGCGAACTACCAATTGTTTCTTCTGAATAATTGTATATTTGTGAAGTGGCATTCCCGTGGACAGGAACTAGACTATCTCGGTGAATTTATCATCGAATTTTCTAATGGCCAACAACTATGCATATGGTAGTGTATCATCCAAACTGGTAGGTTTCTCTCCATGTTCTAACCTGGATAAGTGGCTAGGTCTCGTATTCATTTTCCTTGGCTTGACCATGATCTCAAATTCATACTCCTGGAATAATAGTAGCCATCTGCATATTCTCCCCCCCAACACTGGCTTACTGACTAAATACTTCAATGTAGAATGATCAGTAAACATATTAAAATCCGTCCCCAACAAGTAGTGTCTAAACTTATGCAGCACATATACTATAGCTAAGCATTCTCTTTCAGTGGTAGTATAATTCATTTCACATGTAGAAATATTTCTGCTAGCAAAGGCTATAGAGTGGTCAATATCTCTTGCACTTGGCTGTGCTAAAACTGCTCCTAATGCAATGGATGAAGCATTTACATGAACATGTAGTTCCTTACTCCAATATGGGAAAACCAAAATAGGTGCAGTGACCATTTTTTTCTTTAGTGTGTCAAAGCTTTGCTAGCATTCCTCTTTCCATTGAAAATTACTATCATTTTTTAATAGCTTTTCCATAGGTGTTTTTATCTGTGTGTAACTCTTAATAAAATTTCTATAATATCCAGTGTGTCCCAATGTAGTGTGTGTATGTCTAACCAATGTAGGAGGAGGTAGATCAACAATGATATAAATCTTGGAAGGATCTACCAAAAACCCCTTCTTACACACAATGTGTCCTAACAACACTCCAAAAGGTGAAAATAAAATACATTTCTTCAAGTTCAGGGAAATCTGACATTGCCTTCACTTATCCAACATTAGTATCAAACATTCAATATGATTTTTCAATAGAATAAAAACAGTCCAGTCATCAAAGTATGCCTCCAAAAAATTATGTAAAAAGTCCTTAAATGCTTCAACCACCACCCTGGAAAATATGGTTGGTGCATTCTTCAAAAACTAGAATGACACTTCTACAATGTCATTCTACAATGTACTGAAAAAGAACCTCATTCTATTGCAAATGTAGTCTTATGTCTATCCTCCTTAGCAATTCTGATCTGGTGATAGCCTGAAAATCCATTTGTGAATGAATAAACTTCCTGTCCTCCTACATTATTTAGAACTTCATCAGTAAAAGGTGTAGGAATTGGATCATGTAAACATGCATCATTCAATTTCCTTAGATCTACATAGATTCCAATTTCTCCTGAATTCTTATCTTGGACTACCATCTGGATGATCCATTAAGATTGTTCAACTGGTTCTATGATTCTTGCTTCCAACATTCTATCTAATTCAATATTAACTTTTTTCTTGTACTTGGAATTTAGTCTGTAGGAACTCTACTTGACAGGCCTTTCCTCTGATTTCAAAGGAATCTTCATTTCTCGTATGGGCTCGTTAATGCCATTCACGTCTGTGAACTTGGTTGGAAACAAGTCCTGATACTCATGCAATAGTTCTATAATGTTACTAATAGTAGCATCATCCCAATAGTCTCCAACATTTGCTAACTTAGGTGCTTTCTCTGTACCAATGTTAACCTTATTAATTTTAATAGGCTTCCCAAAAAAAGGTAATTCAATCCTTGGCCCTTCTATATCTATTTGTCCTTCATTTTCTAAAATGTTCACATTCCTAGGGTCATCATCCTTATCAACATTAATATTATAATAACCCCGTAACATTTGAAGAGGTGTAGTCCATTCATCATCTTCTTGAAGAGGTGTAGTACCCCACAGTAGATTAGTATTTGAGGTTAGGTACTTCCTCAAATACCTTCTGTATTATAATTTTTAAATCCTAATCTACTGTGGGGTACTACCTTTCAAATAGGAATGTAGCTATTAAATTCTTGGTCATACCATACCAATCTATAGTGGCTAAGCACATTTCTTCTTGAAGATACCAGTTGATAGGTGTAGTATCTACGGTGTTAATGAACTTATGTACCCATTGTTCTTTAGGAATGTTTCTCCAGGATTCCTCACAACTTCTCATATTGTCCCTAGGAAAACTCTAACCTGTGTATCGAACTCTGTAGCCTTCATATTAGACTAAAAAGTGCACTCTCAACAAGGTGCGACATTGTACCCATTCCATGATGTTATTCTTATGGGCTTCACCATATAGCTAGCATTTCTTTCAAGGATTCATCTAGTGCCAACAAACTTTTTTTTATTGGTACAATTCCTTCGAATTCAATTAGAAATGTCTCTAAATTATTCAAGCCATCAAATGTAGGAAGATTACTTACTTCTGTGCCAATCCAATGAACTACCTTAGTCAATATGGCACACCTCCGCATAGAGACTTCATACATTATGTTCTTCCAATTTTCCAATTCTTCTTTTGAATCTAACGATCATGCACTTTCACTTAACCAACTTACATTTCCCTTTGTTGTAGGATTAATATAATCTTGATGTCCTGCTATCAGTTTATAGATGTTTTCTAGATCATAGGCACAATATTCTTCTCTTACGGGTTTTGTGTATCTACGACCTTCATCAGGGTCAAGAGATGCAATGAAGCTAAGGCCATCACCTTCAAATGTCATTCTTCTCTTTTTTAGATCAACAACAGTCAAATTGTTGAAATCCCAATCAATACCCAAGAACACAGGATAGGGAAAGATATCATCAACATTATCAATCACTTCGAAGTCTGCAAATGTCCTCACTCCGTCGATGTCTATAGGGACATGCTCAAATCTTCCAAAGGGGATCACCGCTTGCTGATTAGCCATCTTGAGCCTAATATGAGAGTAAATAAATTTAGGTTTTCCCATCAATGCCCAAGTCTGCTTCGTCATAACATTTACTTCTAATACCATGTTGAGGACCACATAGTCTATGTCATAGTTTCCAATCTGATCACTAATATGAAATTCCTTGCTTGTTCTCCTTTTTATAGATACTCGATTCACAACTCTATTCAACGATGAATCTACTCTTCCAATTTCATACTATCTTATCAGGTGTTGTAGTTCCTAGACAACTCTTTCATCTTTAATCAAACTGATACAAGTATACAGTAAGTCCACAAGATTTCTTACCTCTTTTCCTTTCCTAAGTGGGACAGTCTGATCAAATGATGGAGGCATTTCACATTCCATTACTTTTGGTTGTGCCCTAAATTAAGAAGCCTATTCACCTACAAATTCTCCTTTTTCTTCTTCAAAGTATTCTTTTCTTTCCTTGGATCAAACAATGGCGCCTTCTCTGTAGCTCTTCGGATCCCTGACCCATCTGTAGTCTTTCATGAATTCACCCTATATTTTCCTATGAAAACACCTCCTCTAGTAATGATAATGAATCTAGGTTCCTCACCACATGGTTCAGATTATATTAGTTGGACTTTCTAGTTTCCGCCTCATCTTTTCTGAACTTTAGATAACAATACTGGATATTCTTTAAAGACATGGTCAAATGAATTACAATAGATACAAGTAGTGCAAGGGTTCTAACAATCCATTGCAAAATGACCTGGCTAGGTGTAGTTATAGAAAATAGGCTGACCTTGACCTTGAGCCATGCCTCCTTCTCCTCCTCTTCCTATAAACCCACCACGAGGATTGAAGTTTCCTCTTCCCAGGGAATTGAACTATGCAACATTCCCTTCTTGCTGTAATTATCCTTGAATTCTATATGCATTCCTTGGCCTTTCATGCATGAGGTCATAATCCCTATAGCCCTTCTCACCATGACGCACAGATTTGCAGAATGTACAATAAATATTGGTGGGTGTATGGACATATTTCTACATATAATAACATTCACCAGGGCGATGTCTAGTTCTACATACCTCACACCATGGTAAAGTAGCCTGCTTCAAAGGGTTAGGGGATACAGAGGCCAAGTATTCATTAAATAAAGGACAATGCTCTTTGTCATGGCCCTTTTCTTTACATCTAATACACCAGATGTCTTCTCTTTTCTGTTTTCCTTTATCTTTCTTCATGTCTTCAACCTGTAAAGATAAACTAGTTAATTGACTCAAAATCTGACTCATACTTGGACTATATTCTCCTACAGGGGATGCTTCTAGTTTCATGGAAATATCTAATGCCTCAGCCTGCAAAGCGACCTTATGTTGCAATAGAGGAACTCAAATGTGTGGCAGGAGGGCAACGATGAACCATTCCTTATGCTGTTCATTTGGAATATGAAAACTTAAATGGCCTGTCAATGTCTTAAACCTTTGATCAAATTCTCAAATAGGTTCAATCACCTTCTTCTTGATTTCCTTCAACTCTGTAATGCACTGCGACTCTAAATTAGGCTTCTTGAACTCTGCACTCAACACAGTCTTGATGTCATTCAACGGTTTAGGCAGTACAGAACCTATAACAAACTTCATATACCAAGTCAATGCATGGTCCCTCAAGGTAGTACTAAATTGATCTCTCTTAACAACTCTGTTGATGACTTGATTAATGCTCCATACAACTTCACATAAGAACTAGTACTGGTCAATATCCTCAAATCCATCTCCTATGAAAATGGGTAACCTCATTTCATCTGCCATGGATTTTCCTTGGTTTCTCAACTGAGTATGTACTAAACTGCTTGTAACAGTGATCTGAGTGCTCTAATTACTCTAGTTACTCTGGTTACTTATTGCTGCTATAACAACAGGAGGAGTAGTAATACTTACTTTGGCAGTAGGCGTAGTCCCTGGAGTTTCTGGTTCTTCTTGGCAAAGTTCCTCAGTTTCTACTTCCTTTGCCATTGCAAACTCTGAATATTCTTCATATGATAGCCCTTCTTATAGTCCACTGTATATATATCTTCATCTTGTGCCAATGGCTAGTAACTCTATTTAAACAGGTTCACAAGAGGAAAATTTCTAAATGATATCCCATTGCGCATGTGTCCAGCCTCTGCATCATTGTCGGTATCTGAATTTTTGAACATTATCTATAAAACCCAACTGATTACTGTATCTTCAGGATATTCTTCTCATGCAATAAAATCTTAATCTTTAGTTTCAAAAAGTGTAGAAACTTTCCTCTAGGTCCCTCAAAAAAATACCTCTCTACTTGATTGTATGATTCCACTTTGTCAATAGAATATTCAGTAATGTACCCTCCAATAGTGCTATCAAACCAAAGATCTACCACTATAGACACAACGCTATTGACTCTCTTTACTTTCTTAATCAACGTCGTTGTCCAAACCATAGGTGGTCTAGATCTGATTTCAAACTGAGTGTTTGCTAGTCTGGCTAACCATTCATACAACTCCTTGTGAAATCCTATAAAGAAAATCATGTGCACATCGGTAAATATATACCTTCCCAACCAATCTTTTGTACTAATTATAGGGTTCTTGTTCTGAGATTTGGTGAAGTCCCTTTCTTATTCTTATATCCACTTCTGAATCTTTGTATTTGATGGAAACCACCTTGACATTCCCTCAAGAAGATCCTAGTCTCGACAACAAAACGATTTTTTGGCACAGGGGTAGACCCAAGGTTCAACTCTAACAGTGCACCAACAAACCCTAACTACTGTCCATTTTAGGAAACACCTGCGAAGCAGGTGGAGTCTCACCTGAAGTAGCAATAGGGGGATTGCATGATGCAGGTGTCTTCAACCATAGGAAGTGCAAGATGATTCCATAAAAACAATGCAAGGTAACCTAGATATTCTTAATAGTATTACTCTTAACTTCACGAAGTTAGTTATATCTCTTATCTTCAGTTGGGAAAATAACAATGCAATCACAGTATAAAAGATATCAAATAACACAACATCAACCATATAGAACAATAAGATTTTACGTGGTCCACCCTCTCCCTAGGGCTACATCCACAAATCTGTGTTTATTGATAAAGTAGATGAAAATACATAGTTTTATCTGTACACTCAGTTGCATATATTTCTCTCTCTCTTCTTTTAAATCTCCCAACCCTACACACCCAGTTGCAGAGTCAATCTTTGCACCCAGCTGAAGATCCAAACTACAAGAATGATCTAAGACATAACACTTTTACATCTCAATATCTTTATCTTCCTCTCAACTCTTCTATACCTCTATTTATCATTCCATGACTCTTAGAAACCCTATAACGAAGTTCAGGTGCCAAAACCCTAGGTACAAAATTCCTAGGTCCCCATAACCCGTATTTTAAGGACTTCGTCAACATGTTCTTCCTTCTTCTCTCCGAGGTGATCCAAAACACCAATTAGTGTCTTCTTCCTCTTCCTGATGTGTCCATGATCTATCCTCTTTTCTTATTTGTCCTCCTTGATCTTCTCTTTCAACGACTACTTCGTTCATTCATTTATTCTTCTTTAACCACTTTGACCCTTCCTTGGTTTGTGTTCCTTCTGCGCACTTCGTACTTTGTCTTTCTTCTTCCTTAATCTTCACTTTCTTCCATAATACCTGACCAAGGGCCAACAATCCTTTCAAAATCTCTTTTGTCTTGCATACTAACTCTTACATCCTAAAATATTTGTAGGAGTGATTATTCTCCTACAACACTAATGGTTCTCACCTAAAACATTACATGGAACCAACTTGAAAAGTTTTAACGCTGTTTTTATTTTCTGTATATTAGTAGTCTAACTCTTCTTTCATTTTTTTCCACTGTTTTTCATTTCTTTTTTACATTAGTTTAATTTTTTCTTTCTGTTTTTAATAATTTCTTGTTGCTTTTACATTTCTGTCACTTTATTTCTGCTGTTTTAAATTTTGCAATTTTAATTTTGTCACTGGCTTTTATTTCTTTTTATTTCATATTTTATTTCTGTGTAGACTTGTTTGTTTGTGAATTCGTTTTCATGACTGACAAAGGATATTGTGAAGAGTCTAGTGGGAAACAATCTATGGCAAGATAATACAACTTTTTAAGTTCAGTTTTTTAATTTTCTATCAGAAGTCCTTTTGTATGTTTCATCGGGGATGTCTAAGTTTGACTTTGGTCCAAAACCTCCTCAGGAAATTTTGTAAAAATAATGATTCTTTGATGAATTGGAATGAAATAAAGGATTTATTTATGTCTCATTTGTTTTGATTATTGACTTGGTGTCTTTACTTCTATCTCCGTCTTTATGTCAACATCTGATATATTTAGAAAATTACATAAATAATGATTTTTTCAGCAAGCTTTTATTTAAAAAAAAACAGCTAAACCACTTGTACACAATACTCGTGAATTAGGATACAAATTTTGATGGATATAATCATAGGGTGATATTCCTGTATATCTTTATTTAGCGAAGAAGGATATGAAAATGTTTGAGAAAGATCATTTCATATATTTTCCTCAACAAGCATCAACCTCCCAACTTCCTCCGAAGATATGGCCTCAAATCAGGCTCCACATATCCCAATATTGGGCAAAATCCATTAAAAATAGCTAAAAAAATGATAACCTAAGGTTAAAAATCCAAAAATTGAACAAATACAGGGTACAACCCCTTTTCTCCAAGCCGTTGGTTGCATGCCCTCTGCCATGTGGCCGAGGGATGGGATGGCATGCACTATCCCCCTTGATTCCAGGTCCTGGTCATGTGGCTATGGCCCATGTGGCTAGGCTCTTACCTCTCCATGAGCTCCACATATGGTTGTAGCTCTTGGTCTTTAGCTCCTGGTCGGTCAAGGATGGCCCTTGCCGACCGAGGCTTATCCCTTAACACACGTGACAACTTAACTTAAATATTAAATCGATGGTGTTTGGTTAAGTCCTTCCATGTAGCCTGGTCAGTTTTCCCCCTTCCACGAAGTTGTTGCACCCATGTAGGTCGAGGGTTCAAAACCCCCAGAAGCATAAATTTTTTTTGAACTAGCCGACATTGGAAAAAATATGGGGTAACATGTGGCACCCTCTGATTGGGCCACACTTCACCCTGTTATTGGACCATACCACACAATCACCAACACAGTCAACATATAGTCAGCATACCTCATCATCGCCATACATCCTAGTTAGTTGCCATGTCAGCTTCCATACAACCCAGTCACCTTCCGTAGATCCATGTGTTGTGCCACATCATCATCTGTACTACAGAGTCACCCTACCACATCATCATCCATAGAGCCCAACTTTCATCCGTACTACCACGTGTCAGCCTGCTATTGGGCCACATCATGTACAAACTACCACGTGTCAGCTATATAGTTCCACGTGTCAAAACCATACATATGCCAACTCATCTTGAAAATTCCAAATTTGAGTGACATGTGTCACCTCCTAGTGATTCCATGTCATCATGATGATGTCATGCTGATGTCACATGTCATACTACTGAATTCAGTAGTACGACCTATTGACTTTGATCAGTATGACCTGTTGACTTTGACCAGTTGAATTTTTACCTATTTGGGAAATCGGTCAAAACGTGAGAACTTTAGCATACAACATCCATTTGAAAAAAAAATTATATGGTCGTAATCAGCGCAATGAGATGGACGCAATTGCACTGGTTTCATATGATTTCGATAAATTTGATTTTTAATCCTTCCTGGATCCATTTTGGATCATGTCTCCCCTCTAATACCTTTTTGTCCTCCAAAAGGGTATTAACGAGTCATCAAGTGTGGGATAGGCCACCCCACTTGTTATTTGTATTTGAACTCTGTTCTGTGCATCTATCTCATTAAGATCAATTGAAAAACAACCATGACAACTGACAACATATTGTTAGCCACTTGTACTCTTTCATAGCTTAATGAAGCCACTACCATCCATGTTGAAAACATTAGCAGCGATAACATCAGAAATATGACTGCAAATGAGATAATATGTTTGTAGTACTTGCACGACATTATCTTATCTTGAAGCAAAGTATGATTGGACTTCCATTCTACAACCATCTCATGTTCATGCTTAAGATCAATTGCTTGATTTGGCACAATTATTGGTGTGTTGCTTCCATAAGTTGTCATCCTTAATTGTTACATTGTTTGAATAGATTGATTTTCTTGTAATTAATGAGCATGTACAACATATTCATTACCTTCTTTGATTAAGTGATATTATTTATGTTACCTGTACAAGATTTCTTTACGATCATACAAATAAGGGTTGCCTAAGACCATTCCAAATTAATTGAGTGGCACCACATCACACCTTACCTCATCCACAAACTTTGATGAAATTGAAAAATTTAAAGTGCATTGCCTTGTTATGTGCAATTTATGATTTTTACTTATCCATTTAAGTGAGTAAGGCTTATGATGCATCTTGGTGTTTAATTCCAATTGTTTAAACACTTCCTCTAAAATCAAGTTAGATTGAGATCCAATATCTGTCAATGTATTGATCTTAGTATGTTTCATTATTTCCCTTATGTGAAACAAATTGCATCTAGAATCATATCCATTACCAATTTTACCTATCAGACCAACTGTTGTGATTTTAATCTCATCACTTGAATCATATCCCAAGTCTGTTGGTCATGTTGTTGTTGCAACTATTTTCCTCCCTTTCCTCTCTTTGAACCACTTTGGTCTCTTCTCTGGGTCCAATTTCCAGTAATGGTCACCATCATGCCCTTCTTTCTTGTAATTCTTGCAAGAGAGCTTATGTTCACTTCTTGTCATTGAATTTTATTTCTTTCCATTCCCCTTTCTTTTGTCCTCTTTCCTTGAAGACGATTCCCCTGATACACCAAATCTTGTTTTCCCTGCTTCAATGTATGTTGCTTGAACATAAACCTCATCAATATTAGTAGGTCCGAACATAAATACAGTGTTAAGAATATGTGCAGGTAAACCTCTTATATACTTCATAATATTTTCTTGGGTATGTAATGGAATTTTTATCATTACTGCCATCTTACAAAATTAACTTGTGTATTTTTGCATTGTTTGTCCCTTTCTTAGTTTAATAGCTTTCCATTCAATTAAATCCTTCTCTTTATAACCCAAAGGATAAAATAGATTTCTAAGTGAAAAAAAAAATCTTTCCATGATGGAAATACATTACCCACTTATCACGTTCCATTTTGAAACTTACTTTGCCACCATATGAGTGTTGTGCCTGCAAGATGAAGTGATGACAACTTGATTTGAGTTGCCTCATCCTTGATTTGTTGTACATTGCAATAAAATTCCATCTGTCTGACCCAGTTATCAAGCCTCTCAACATTGACTTCACCATCATACATGGATAATTCAAATTTCACATCAAGCTTAAGTGTAACATCCTCGGCCATCAAGGGTTGGGTAATGCTACCAACACAACCTTAAATTTTTTTTTTACTGCTTTGATCTATGATAATTGCAGCCTTAAACTACTAGGCTATGCCACACAAAGATACTTGCGGAAAAACATACACATCCATATAAACATAGAATGATTATTCTACATATATATAACATAATAGTGCGGAAATAATAGTAATCCTACACATGCAACATATACAACATACACATGCAATAATCATCAATTACAACATATGTAGCATTACACATCATGTAAATGAACATAAAAGTGGTACTTATCTTTTATTTGAAGACCACCAACTGTGTGAAGACCTTCCATGAACCTGCCAACCATAGACCACATTGCTCATCACACTCAACAGTGGGTCACCCCCGAGATGGGACTAAGCTCTACCCAGGGAAAGGGAATCCTAGATTAGTCTGAGGTTACAAGAAACTGCACAATGCAACTGGAAGGATTCTCTCTAGGAGCCTTTCTACGCCCAATACTCATGGACTCTCATTCCCCACATGCCTATTCCACTCGAGAGTATACACCTTCACTGTCACATAGTCCATTAGCTACTTCACCTTCCTCTCAGGGTCTCGGCAATAGGACAGATTAGGAATTCTCAAGGCTCCATAGCTGGTGTTGTACTCTCTCTAGAAGAAAACTACTTACCAACAAACTCTCTCACCTAGAGAGAGCTACTCAAAGGCCTAACAACTTGCCTCTTCAACCATGGGCCTGAAAACCCACTTCTTCAGCCAATTTCAAATCAATTCCCACAAGGTGAGGACAACAACCACTAGTCAATACAACTCAAGAAAACAAAAGGCAACAAGCCACACTCACTCTAGGAACTGCATGGCCACAACAACCCACAATCATGGCACCACATGGCTTTGGTAATACACAGGATGCTCGGGCTTCACAAAAGAAATGGCTTAGTCCATGGGTTCTCACTAGGTTCAGGATGCGTGACCAGAGGACAAAACATAGAGGTTGATGATGGAGGCCTCGGGTTCAGGTGGAGGACGAGAGAATGGTCAAATGAACAACCTTCTTGTGAGGGTTTCCTTCCTTGTGCACGGGTAGGAAAATGTAGACACAGAGGAAAAATGGTTCAGACGCCCCAGATCCCAACGAACTCAGGTGGAGGATGACAAATGAGGAGAGAACCCCCCAACATGGCTGACTTCTTTAGCTTTAGCTATATGCGCCCAGGTCAACACCTATCTTCCGAGAGCTACATGCACTCCACTTATCATACGTTCCTTTTCCAGAAACTTAGGACAACACTTGGTCAATTGACCACCTTAGCCTTTTAGGAAATAATAATAAATTATTATCCCCTTTAGAGATAAGCCCCCTAGCTTAGCCCCTAGGCCCAAACACTTAGCCTCCTCCCTTACCCAACCTTGTGGAATCTTAGCCCCCCATCACTCTTTATTCGTGGTCAGTCTACATGCAACGATGTTTATTTTCTATAATGATTTTGCATAATTACATATACAAAACAGGCTCATGGCCTTAAGCCTCTAGGCTCTCCGGTCTAATAACATATAAGTCTTCAAATTATAAAAACTTGTCTCACTAGCCTATAAACATAATTACAATTCAAAAATTATAACTGGGGCTCGTCCTTGGGGTATTACAATCCCCTCCCCTTATTTTTGTACTGTCCTCAGTGCAAATTTTTACTCAACATCAACAATATTTCCCAAAATCTTCAAAAATATGTGGGCATTCCACCCACATAGCATATTCATGCTCTCATGTTGGATCCTCGGGACCTTACCAGGTCCACTGGACCTTTACAAGCCCTATGGCTCGATTCCGGAGCTGTTTTCTCTTCTGGTCCAATATGCACACATGATGCACTTGCAAGACGCCTTCTTTCTCCACCTGAATCACATTCCAATCGATTACATGATTAACATCATGTATATATTTCTTAAGCAATGATTAGCATCAGTTTCACCTCAAAAGGTATTATTTGATTGTGAATAGTCAAGGATAGTAGCAAGTTGATTGTGAGCTATCTTTCCAAGAGGGAACATAAACTTTTAATCATTTTTTAGGGGAGGAAGCAAGATATGTTGAGTAAATATAAAAGTAGGAAGGATCCCCATCTAACCACACAATGTATGATGATTGAGATCAATAAAAAATAGTTTTTTTTTGCGAACCAAGAAACTAATGGAGAAACAAAAATGAAAAAATTCACTCCATGTACTCTTCCTCACTTCCATGGCCTAAGTACAAAATACCCCAACACCGTTTTATTTGATTTTTTTCTAGTGTGCAAGAATTATGATCATACCTATATGAGAATAAGCTCAATCTCTTTCCCTCTACACTAAAATAATAATCCTTGAGGTGGTTCATTAGCCTAGAAGAGAACAACATCGCTAGATGGGACCAAACAAAGCAAGATTTCAATGATAAGTACATGGACTAATACAAATCAAGAGTAACAGAAGATTGTCTCTTCTAAATGAATGAGAGAGAGAATGAATCCTTGGAATACGCTAAGGAAATATTTCAACTCATCTACAAAAGAGCTCATAGTTTTACCTTGGATGATGACTCACTAAAACTTGTGTTTCTCATAGGGGTAAGAGAGAACTTATTGAGACACTAAATATACTTTCAAATGGATATTATTCTACTTATATTATGGAAGCATCAAGAAAATATTCAAAAAGTAAGTACTCCATATATGTTATGATTTTATAAGTTACAATTATCTTCTTTAACTTTCATTAAAAATTTCATGTAATAGGATCACTAAGAGATTGAAAATCACTAAACACGAGATATATCCTCGGAAACCCTCGCGGGGGAGAAAACCCAACAATGGATTCTTATGTATAGATTCCTTCAGCGAGTACAATGTCACATTATAGCTCTCCACAAATAGACCAATACCAAGATACCAAAGACCAAGATACCAAGACCTCATACACTACACCTTCCTTTCTATGCTCCAAATACAAAAGAGAAGGCAAGTTGTGTGTGTTTCCAAAGCAGAGGAACTTGACCTCTATTTATACACATAATTGACTCCTGAAAAGATGCAACCCTAAGAAAGGTTGTTTTGACTTTTACAATAAGGATAACAATAAAATAATAATTTTTTTTTGTTTGATTTATACAATAAGAATGAAATAACCTTCTCGAGGTTTGACCAATACAAATACAAAATAATATCTTCCATAGTTACATCAAAATATCAACACTCCCTCTTAACTAGGAAGGTATTCTTTTTTTCCACACAAGCTCATGACTAGTGACTATTGAAGATATGAATCTATACATCATCAGATATCCATAGTACAACATGAGTTCACATCTAATGCATACAAGGCCTATGGGTAGCTCTCAAATATATTCAATTGTGTCACCATCAAATCCACTACCCCACAATGCATCTGTACCTCATCATGTGCACCCTTGTGACTTCACAACCAATGCATCCAAGGCCTGTGGATAGATCGCAAATAGCTACAATATGTCCCGAGGACATCCACTACCCTGCAATTCATCTATACCTCGTCACTCCCTCTTAATTCTATACATCATCATGTGCACCCCTGTGACATCACAACCAATGCATCCAAGGCATGTGGGTAGCTATCAAATAGCTACAACATGTTCCTAGGACACCCACTACCCTACAATGCATATGTACCTCATGACTCCCTCTGAAGAGGGACCATGCCAAGATTGTCCCTGAATTTCTCTATCTTCGTCCTAGACAGTGGCTTGGTCAACACATCTACAACTTGATCCTCGATAGTCATGTCTTGGAGCCTTACTTCCCCCCTTTGCACCATATCCCTGATATAGTGATACTGCATCTCAATATAATTCGACCTGTGATGGAATACTGAATTCTTTGACAACTTCATGCAACTCTGGTTGTCACACCAAATGCAGGTTTCCTCTAGTTTGAGACCAAATAACCTGGACAACAACTTCTAAAGACACACTTCTTCTCCACATGTTTCACATGTTGCAACATATTCATCCTCAGTTGTACTGAGTGCTTCACATGACTGATTCCTATTTTTCTATGAAACCATATTGGAGCCTAGAATGAAGCAATATGCATAAGTACTCTTCTGATTAGGAATATTGTAAATCCAATGTGAATATCAGTATCCATATAACCCAAACTCATTGTCTATCACATACCTGAGAACATAATCTAATGTATGCTTAAGGTACATCATCACATGTTTTGTTGTGACCAAATGCGCTCGCATGAGATTCTCCATATACTGACTTAGGGTTTTCAAAACAAAACATATATATGGTCTCGTGTTCATCAAGTACATCAGTTAACCCACCATACTCCTATATAAATTAACATCCATAGTCTTTGAATTCTTATCCTACAACAAATTCATATTTGATACCATAGGTGTAGCCATTTCCTTGCAATCTAACATCCCGAACCTATTTAGGATTTCCACTGCATACTTACCTTGATTCAAAAAGATCTCATCCTATCTCTGCCATACCTCGAGACCCAAAAATTAATGCATCATCCTGATATCTTTCACCTCAAACTCAAAAACCAGTTTTATCTTACACTATGAGATGATCTTTTCCACACCTTTTAGAAACATGTCATCCACATACAACAATAGTATTAACGAACCATCATCCACAACCTTAAAGTAAAGGTTAGGATCTACATTATTCTTTGTAAATCCTAATCTTGTCAGAAAACTATCAATCCTTCCATACCATGCTATGGGTGCCTACTTTAATCCATATAAATCCTCCTTCAAATTCACACATGCTTCTCCTTGTCATGTACCTCAAACCCTTGTGGTTGCTCCACATATAATTCCTCTTTTATTTCACCATTCAAGAAGGTTGTCTTCACATCCATTTAATGCACCTTCCATTTCATTACTATGACCAATGAAAGTACAATATTGATCGAGGTATATCTCTCCATGAGAGAAAATGTCTCCTCACAGTCAATTCCCTCCTTCTGAGAGAATATTCGAGCCACAAATATAGCCTTATATTTTTCAATACTGCCATCAACTGTATGTTTCATCATGTAGATCCATTTTGAACTTGCTACTTATTTCTCCTTCGGTCTAGGGACCACATCCCAGACATCATTATTTACTATGGATTAATATTCATCCCCCATGGCATCCTTCCATACCCTATTTTCTGCATCCTCTTCATAACTAGACGGTTTGACATCCATGATATCACACAAACATGCCACATAGATGGAATATGGTTTCGGCTTCTTAATTTCTCGGAGATAATTTTCTGGGGAACCATATCTTTCTACATCTCTTATGAGGTCTTGTTACCAAGCTAATCTCTTCTTGTGAGAAGGCATCTATGCTAGCCTCTAAGGTTCTTCCATGTCATTATCCTCATGAATGACTTCTTATGGTTCAGTTTCTTCTTCCTATACAACTCTAGTAACTTCATTATCTTCCTCATGAACCCCTTTTGCACAATCCTATTTTGATTTGTTGAAAGATGCACTCTAATTGAAGGTGACATCTTAGCTAATCTCAACTTTCTGGTGACCAGGAATATATATCATGTATGCCTTCGATGTGTCACTGTAACCAACAAATATTCCATTCTTTTTGGATGGATCCATTTTTTTCCACTTTTCCTTGGGGACATGGACAAATAAAAGGCAACCAAATATCCTTAGATGGATGACGTCTGACTTCTCTCCTGAAAACATATCCTCTGGTGTCTTATTTTTCAAGTACGTGTTTCCATTTAGGAATTTCTTATTGTAACTAACTAAGTTGGATATTGTTATGCCAAAACATTTATACCATTCATTTTGGCAAACATCGAGGCTATCAAATTTCATTTTAAAGAAGATCTTTTCCTTTTTGTTGTCACCCCTATTTATATCTACTTTTGATTCCAATGAATTGTACACAATGTATCCTCATTCATTATTACCGTTAGTAGCTTTAACCAAGTTCCACCAATCATTCAATGAACCTAAGCCATTCATATTTACAAAATATTTCATTTCTTAAGTGTTTGATGAAGAAGTATTCATCTTCATCTTCGTTGGAAGCTATTTGTATTACAAACCGATGAGATGAATTATTCAATCACCATTTATAGTGATTAGATGGTCTTAATGTCACTATATTTGATATGAACAATTCATGTTAATGGGATATTGCAACTGTGGAAGTGGATCATCTATTTCAATCCACCTATCAATATCTACCTCAAATCAAATTTATTTCAAATKTWTATCTAATGARACACCACTAAGGTGTACCAATTGGCCAATAAGTTAGATTATTATAGAACCCTTTAATGGACTAATGTGGGTGCAATCTTGTGTGAAGATTTTATAAATATGAATACCATACTAAAGACAATTTAAGTTTTCCTTTAAACGCATTTTCAATAGTTCCCACAATAACATACATATTATCATATGATCATAGATTAGATTCACTCATAATCATTTAAACTTCATACTATGTTATTCAACATGTGAAGATGGTGATCCTCTTCATTGGTGAAGCTCTTGAACTTGAAATGAATTCATTGTAAATACTGGTCATGATATTATCTCACAAGTTTTCAGTAATCGGGAGCACTTATTACATGGGGATACATGTTTTCCTTTACAACAAACCTCTTTGATCCCAACATATGTCCTTGAATAAGTTTTCCTAAATCGTAGTTGATATAAAACACAAGGCTATGTGTTGATCTTGATTTGATTTGGTTTCTTTTAATATCACAAGATAGAACTTCATCTTACAGAAGAAAAAAGGTACACTCCACAATGAGTTGTTTTCCCATGTCTTCACTTCTTCATTAGGTCAAGGCAATGGAACCTCTTCATTTAAACATTTTTAACAAATGGACAACAAAGCATTCGAGTGTGATATCTTTATAATGTAGTTTTTCCAACTTGTATTTTCTTTTTTACAACTCATGAATTTCTCAAAAACAAGAATATGTCTTCTCCT
>ML813115.1:35919-46068 GCA_009831015.1 Picea engelmannii
GAAAATTGTCAAATTACATTTATTAGCTAGAAAGACTTTCATTTTATTTATTGTTGTTTAATGCAAGTCATTTATATTTTAGTCTTATTTTAATCTTTTCCCAAAATCTAGATAAGGGAGGTTGATGGATAATAATGAGGGTGCCTGAGGATACTTGGGGAAGGGTTTATGGAACTTGATAAATAGGAGCGGGATGGAGAGGTTTGAGGAGGATGAGAGGTTGTGAAATTCTTGCAAGATATAATTCTTCTGATAGATTTCTTTAAGAAATTGTGCTTTGTCATTCTTGGAGTCATGGGCACGGAGGGCCAAGGAATTGAAGGGTTTCTTGGATTTAGGAAGCCAGCTAGGCTCCTAGTTGGCAGGGAGGATTCCATTGTTTCACTCTGGGAAAGCGGGAAAAGAATGCTTGGAAGCACCTATGACTACATTACAACCGACGAGCTTCGACAAGCTAAGGAGGAGGTATTTTTCGGTGGTATTTGGTTATTGATATTTTGTATATACTTTTGTTTTAAGTTCTAACTCATAGAGTTAACATACTACTTATTTCATCATGTTTTATAAATTTATCATTGAACAAATGTAGAAGAATTGTGTATATAAACAACAATGGAATTATGCTAAAACGAAGTTGTTATTGTGTATGTATAAAATGAAAGATTAATTGTTTAGCATCCTGACGTAGGGTGCTACAACATATTTAATTGTTATATACTCCTTTTTTATTTATAAGTCTTATTCATTATCATATATATTTTCCACTTCTTGTTTATATATTTTAATTGTTATATACTCCTTTTTCATTTATTTACTTTTTATCTATCTTTTCATTTTCTCATATATTTAATGGTCATATACTGCTATTTAATGATATATTTTCTTAAGTTACGTATTCTCCAATGGATTTCCACTATTGGTCCAAAAAAATCTAGCTCTCATCATCAGCCATAACTTTGTAGACATTAGTTAATGCCTTACCAAGCCATATTGACTTGTTATCACTTGGTCATACAATGAACATATAATTTTCCGTCACATTTTCGCTTGGATCAAATTATTTCTTCAACTTGCCATAAGAAGCCCCACCATGCATTTCATCAATACAAGGGACCCTTTGTTTCAAGTAATCATACACGAGATAAAGTTGTCGTTGAGTATCATTGTTGGCATTTACTATTCTTGTCTTGTTTTTGGCTAGAAATAACCTATTGGATTCACTTGATTAATTAACGTACCATTTAAAGCATTGAAAACATTTTCCCCATTGTTATCTTTGGAAGAATATATTCTTCCCCTCCATCTTCCATTGTTAAACTAAAATTAATAATACAAACATTAAATCATTTTTTTCAAGCTTCCATCCTCTTTTAGTGCTTTGAAGGCTGACAATGCATGTTCCCCCTTAGGCAAGTCTATCCTATAGTTGGAGCCTTGAAGGTTACCTCAATTTTTCTAGAGTCATATGTCAGTTTATCATTCTTGTTCCTGGTCATCGATTCCCCCGAGGTGAGGCCACATAAAAAATACTATCAGCTATGTACACTAGTACAATTAATTAATGTATTAATTATTAAAGTAAATTATTAACTATTTAATTGAATGTTTATTGAATATGTAAATTATTTTTCATACAAAATATCTAGAAGCATTAAATATCTTCTTGACTTTGATAGATGGTGGGTATGATGAATTGAATGAGCATGGTGGAGTGTTATGTACATTTTGGGTAAAATTGTCAAATTACATTTATTAGCTAGAAAAACTTTCATTTTATTTATTGTTGTTTAATGCAAGTCATTTATATTTTAGTCTTATTTAAATCTTTTCCCAAAATCTAGATAAGGGAGGTTGATGGATAATAATGAGGGTGGTTGAGGATTCTTGGGGAAGGTTTTATGGAACTTGATAAATAGGGGCGGGATGGAGAGGTTTGAGGAGGATGAGAGGTTGTGAAATTCTTGGAAGATATAATTCTTGTGATAGATTTCTTTAAGAAATTGTTCTTTGTTGTTCTTGGAGTCACGGGCATGGAGGGCCAAGAAATCGAAGGGTTTCTTGGATCTAGGAAGCCAGCTAGGCTCCTAGTTGGCAGGGAGGATTTCGTTGTTTCACTTTGGGAAAGCAGGAAAAGAATGCTTGGAAGCGCCTATGACTACATTACAACCGACGAGCTTCGACAAGCTAAGGAGGAGGTATTTTTCGGTGGTATTTGGTTATTGATATTTTGTATATACTTTTGTTTTAAGTTCTAACTCATAGAGTTAACATATTACTTATTTCATCATGTTATATAAATTTATCATTGAACAAATGTAGAAGAATTCTGTATATAAACAACAATAGAATTATGCTAAAATGAAGTTGTTATTGTGTATGTATAAAATGAAAGATTAATTGTTTAGCATCCTGACATAGGGTGCTACAGTATATTTAATTATTATATACTCCTTTTTTATTTATAAGTCTTATTCATTATCATATATATTTTCCACTTCTTGTTTATATATTTTAATTGTTATATACTCCTTTTTCATTTATTTACTTTTTATCTATCTTTGCATTTTCTCATATATTTAATGGTCATATACTGCTATTTAATGATATATTTTCTTAAGTTATGTATTCTCCAATGGATTTCCTCTCAGCATTAGCCATAACTTTGTAGACATTAGTTAATGCCTTACCAAGCCATATTGACTTGTTATCACTTGGTCATACAATGAACATATAATTTTCCATCACATTTTCGCTTGGATCAAATTATTTCTTCAACTTGCCATAAGAAGCCCCACCATGCATTTCATCAATACAAGGGACCCTTTGTTTCAAGTAATTATCCACGAGATGAAGTTGTCATTGGGTATCATTGTTGGCATTTACTCTTCTTGTCTTGTTTTTGGCTAGAAATAACATATTGGATTCACTTGATTAATTAACGGAACATTTAAAGCATTGAAAACATTTTCCTGATTGTTATCTTTGGAAGAATATATTCTTCCCCTCCATCTTCCATTGTTAAACTAAAATTAATAATACAAACATTTAATCATTTTTTTCAAGCTTCCATCCTCTTTTAGTTTTATGAAGGGTGACAATGCATGTTCCCCCTTAGGCAAGTCTATCCTATATTTGGAGCCCTGAAGGTTACCTCAATTGTTCTAGAGTCATACGTCAGTTTATCATTCTTATTCTTGGTCATCGATTCCCCTGAGGTGAGGCCACATAAAAAATACTATCAGTTTACCCCGCTTACGATCCATGGATCACGGGGAAGTATTCATAGGGTTTTCCATGAGTACACTTCCTCATATGTTTTTTTTATAGTCTATCATTTTATTTTTATTTTATATGTTTTTCCACAAGGAGACCAATGTTCATCCCAAATAGTAGCTTAATATCGCATGACATGTATTCTATTAACCATACTTAATTTGAAACAACAAAGTGATTTGATGCTCATTGTTTTCTAACTTACATCCAATAAGTGTTTTCTCACAAAARAATTGAAGTTATAGACCTCAATCAAATTTTGAGTGAAGCTACTTTCACTTTGACTAGTTTTATATGTGTCCATGATATGTGTAAATGAAAATATAACTTGTGTTTTCCACTGAGCTGATAATCTACAATATGTTCCATCTATATCTTCATGGTTGTGATCAATTGGGAGGACGTTTTCAGATACGACTGTAATAATATTATTTGGTGTGAGTATGGATGCAAAATCATGTTTTTATTTTTTATCTTGAATTGAATAAGTGTTTCCTCACGAGGGAATTAAATTTATAGACCTCCTTAATCAAGTTTTGAGTGAAGCTACTTTAATTTTGAACACTTTTATACGTTTCCATGATATGTGGAAATGGAAATATAAATTTTATTTTCCACTAAGTTAATAATCTACCATATGTTCCATCTATATCTTCACGGGCGTGATCAATTGGGAAGGAGTTTACACACATTGTTGTAATAATATTATTTGGTGTGAGAATGGATGTAAAATCRTATACATAATGGTTGTTGTTGTCACCTTCAGCTTTGCAGAGTTGCAAGATTAAAATTGGTGGTAGTTTGTTTAAGAAACATCTTGATGTTGATATTATAAGATTGCAAGGCTAAGATATATTATATTCTTGACACCTTTCATAAGATTCATTTTGTAATAGGAAAGTGTGATGTCTTGAACACATATTGAAGACCGTTCTTGATATATCAAATGCAAAACAATATCAACCATTGAGTCATGTAACATGTTTGATCATAAAGCTATGGAGGATATAGTGAAGTTTCAACTTTTATTTAGAAAATGGAGTAAAAAAATAACAAAACCCTCAATCTTATGCCCATGTGTAATCATATTATAAAGATGAAATGGTAAACTATAGGTGGTAAGGTAAACTAGGAGACTACAGGGAATGTGACTTGAATTTTCATTCTTTCCTAACAACATTGGTATGTAAGTATTCAATTTGTCTGTATTTCCATGCATATTTCTTAAGAATTTCATAGGATTTTTTTTATTCCAATCTATGGGCATAGTAATATTACATACAATTTATAATGTTCTCATTGTGAAATTTTTGAATTTGGTTTCAATTGTTGGACTAGTGATGCCTCAAGTAACTTTTTGAAAAAATTCACAACACTCATCACACTTTTCAAAGTACCATTTCTTTATAATTGCAACCTCTAGAAAATTCCTTCTCCATATATTGTTTAAATTGGTCTATGACACTAGAGGATGTTTAAGATTGGAAAAATCCTCATTATAATGTTGTAGCATTGTTTTTAGTATATAAATTGCACTAAATAATTTGAGATTTTTCCTTGTTCCATTTAGTGCATTTGTGTTTTCATTTAGGAATTTATTATTGTAACTAACTAAGGTGGATATAGTTATGCCAAAATATTTATACCATGCATTTTGGCAAACCTCGATGCTATCAAATTTCATTTTAAAGAAGCTCGTTTCCTTTTTGTTGTCACCCCTATTTATAGATACTTTTGATTCCAATGAATTGTACAAAATGTATTTTCATTCATTCTTAATGTTAGTAGCTTTAATCTCGTTCCACCCATCACTTAATGAACCTAAGACATTGAGTTTTACAAAAGATTTGATTTCTTAAGTGTTTGATGAAGAAGTATTCATATTCATCTTCATTGGAACCTATTTGTATTACAAACCGTTGAGATGAATTATGCAATCACCATTTATAGTGATTAGATCGTCTTAATGTCACTATATTTCATTTGAACAATTCATGTTAATGGGATATTGCAACCGTGGAAGTGGATCATATATTTCACTCCACCTATCAACCTCTGCCTCAAATCAAATTTATTTCAAATGTACATCTAATGAGGAACAATTAAGGTGCACCAATTGGTCAATAAGTTAGATTATTATAGAACCCTTTAATGGACTAATGTCGGTGCAATCTTGTGTGAATATTTTATAAATATGAATACCACATTGAAGACAATTTAACTTCTCATTTAAACACATTTTCAATAGTTCCCACAATAACAAACCTATTATCATATGAATATAGATTAGATTCACTAATAATCATTTAAAATTCATACTATGTTATTCAACATGTGAAGATGGTAATGATCTTCATTGGTGTAGTTCTTGAACTTGAAACGAATTCATTGTAAATACTGGTCATCATATTATCTCACAAGTTTTCAGTAATAGGGAACACTTATTACATGAGAATACATTTTTTCTTTTACAAAAAACCTCTTTGATCCAAACATATGTCCTTGAATAAGTTTTCCTAAATCGTAGTTGATATAAAACACAAGGCTATGTGTTGATCTTGATTTGATTTGGTTCCTTTTAATATCACAAGTTAGAACTGCATCTTACAGAAGAAAAAAAGTACAATCCACAATGAGTGTTTTCCCATGTCTTCACTTCTTCATTAGGTCAAGGCAATGGAACTTCCTCATTTAAACATTTTCCACAAATAGACAACAAAGCATTTGAGTGTGAAATCTTTATAATGTAGTTTTTCCAACTTGTATTTTTTATTTTTTACAACTCATGAGTTTGTCAAAAACAAGAATATGTTTTATCCTTCCACAAATGTAAGAGACATTAACAACAATTTAAAAAATTAACAATCAAACCATCTAAAATTATAATTGTAATGAAAGGTATGTTTATTAAAAAAATTGTATTGTTATATAAAATTAATGAAAAATGAATAACCAATCACAAATGCCTCAACTGTACAATATTTTTTCTAAATAACACATAAAATTTAATACTCTTATAATTTAAGGATTCATTATCTTGACAACTCTTTTATGGTGTACCATTAAAATGCTCACGTTCTTTGTAAAAAAAAATCAGTTTATTGAAGATAACTAACACATAAAATTTAATACTCTTATAATTTATCATTCATTATCTTTACCAATCTTTTATCTTGTACCATCACCAATCTTTTATCTTGTACCATTAAAATGCTCAGGTTATTTGTAAAAATATTTCAATTTATTGAAAATGAATAATTTTCAGTTTGTTGAAAAAAAAAATTTCAATTAAATCTTAATAAGATAGTTTAAGCATATTCATTTAACTACAGGCTTAAAAATCACACATATATTATCTATGTTTCTTCTAATGGTAACATTCGCATCTCAGTGCTTTGATTTTATCGATTCTTTGCAAAATTACTTTTGAGTCATTTATGAGACACAAATAAGCTATCTTCACTAAGTTATGTTAGTTTACTTCCAAGAATCTAGTCATGAAAGAAATGAAGGATCACAAATACTTATTGATTATATGGTAGAGACAAAGGTTGTTAACTAATAATGATCTTGTCATTGTTTTATATATATATATATATATATATATATATATATATAGTTTTAAAATAAATTTCAAAACCAACGTGATCTTTTGTTTAATTATAAATATCTTCACTAAGTTATGTTAGTTTACTTTCAAGAATCTAGTCATGAGAGGAATGAAGGATCACAAATACTTATTCATTAGCTGAGTACGATAGACCAATCGATAGCCGAAGCAAGCATGACATCCTGCTGCCAAGATCTACGACAAACAAATAGCCACATGTCGACGATCGAATGGGTAAGATTTACGGCCCGAAAAGAGCCATGTGTCGACAATCGAACAATGCACATCTACGGTCCGAAATAGGTCACGTGTCCAAGATCAGATGGCTTAGATCTACGGCCAGAAAATGCCCACGTGTCAAGAAACGGACGGTCCAGATCTACTATTTGAAAATTGGCACGTGTCGATAATCTGATGGCTCATATCTACGGCCAGTATAGGCCCACGTGTCCAAGATCAGATGGCTTAGATCTATGGCTAGAAGGCTGCCACATGTCGCACATGATCAGCCCAGATCTAGGGCCAATATTCGGCCACGTGGCAAAGATCGGACGACTGAGATATACAGTCAGTATAGTGGCATGTGTCGAACATCAAACGGATTAGATCTACTGCTAGAAAGGGGCCACGTGTCAAACATCGGGAGGCTTAGATCTACAGTTTGAAAAAATCCACGTGTCAAACATCGGATGGCCTAGATCAGTGATCTGGAGAATTCCATGTGTCCACGATAGGATGGTCTAGATCTACAGCTGTGAAAGTGACACGTGTCCACAATCCAACGGCTGCGTTTTCATGCCGTACGACGAAAATGATACGAAACTTGCACAGATCCGATGGCTACAATGACACAGATCCTATCGCCTTGAAAGGGACACGTGGAACAGATTATATCACCTGGAAGCCGATCTGACGACCACTGTGGTCTTTGTTGTGGTGATCATTTGCTAAACCCACAGAACACCTTCCTGGCAGAATCGTGCAGGGACAACCTTACTTTCGCCAATTTGCCATCGTCAGCCTCCAATGTAATAGACAGACTAGAAACTTGCGTGTCATTGCACTAAATCCGGTCTTTCCATTGACACTCGAACCCATGACATTGTCATCAGCTTTGCGGTGAATCAAATCCTCTTCTTTGATGTTCTCACAGGAAGCTAGGGAGAGATCCATAGAAACTACTGGGCTTCTATTATGGTTCTGCAAAAGTTCTGAAATTACATAAACAGTGAGTGTGCGTCATTGCACTAAATCCGTGATTAGCTTGGAAGTAGGAACTAATGCTATTGAGTATGTCTGTTCTTTCTAAAGCAAGAGTTTAATATTTGAATTCATATAATAATCTCTATCCATTGAATAATCAAGTTCTGGAAAATCTATGAAACATTAAGGTTTGCACACTTCAAAATGGCAGAAAGTCAATTTTGTGAATTCTTATTGCATGGTTTAGACCGTGAAAAATATTTGTTAACATTTAAAAAACAACAAGCATAATCCTCAAATCAAAATAAAAACTACTTTGTCACTCTATTAATTTGAGATTTTTAGATTTCCAAACCATGGATAGTCAAAAGGTTTACCTCGACAAATTCGACAAAGCTGCTCTAGAAGACAATGAACGATGATTCTAAAATATGCTAACGATGATTTTCCGTTGCTTCCTTGATTTTATGTTGCTAACGATGATTTTCCGTTGCTTTGATGATTCTAAAATATGCTAACGATGATTGTAGTAACAACACTACACTGATTTTCCGTTGCTTCCTTGAATTTGGCCATAGGATTGTAGTAACACTGAATAATGAAACGGTGTTGAAGAAGGCCCTACAATGATGTCCGTGACAGAAGGTGATAGAGAGATGGTAGTGTTGGGAGGTGGATGATATTTTAAATACATATTAGGGTATTAATCTAAAAGTTTAAGTAAAATAAATTAACAATATTTAATCTCAAATTTAGGTTATGGATAAAATAATGAGATGTCTATTAATAAAAAAGACTATTATTTAGTTTTAAAATTCTAATGCCTCATACGAAATTTAGTTTTTTTATATTTCTTTTTTTGTCCTTTATTATTGTGTTGATAAATGTTTTCTACAACTTAGTGTAGAGAATATGTGTAATTCCTTTGATACTTAACCAATTAAGGATACGTACCACTTTTAAAAAATAATAAAATATTAATGGAGATTCTAATTTAATGTTTAATTTGTACTAAATTACACGTTGTTTGTCTAGTGGCATAATGTCCCAAGATACATTCATCATATGCTATCAATATTTTTTTTTATAAAGTTCACATCCTATGCCAAGAGAATAAATACATTAAAACATATTTATTTCTATTATAATTTTCACTCAATTACAAGTTGTTTGTCTAGTGGCATAATGTTTCAAGACACAACCATCATATTATATTTTTTATTTTTTGTAAAACCCACATTCTATATCAAGAGAGAAGCTCATTATATTTCTTCAAGAGTGAAAGAAAGCTCCATTCATCTATCATAAATATTTTCCATTTCTTGTTTGTATATTTAATCGTTATATACTCACTTTTCATTTATTTAAGTCTCATTCATTATTATATATATATTCCACTTCTTGTTTAAATAATTTAATTGTTATATACTCTTTTTTCATTTATTTATTTTTTATCTATCTTTGCATTTTCTCATATCTTTAATGGTCATACACTGCTATCTAGATTAATGATGTTATATTTCTTTTTTCCAATTTTCTTAAGTTATGTATTCTCCAATGGATTTCCAATATTGGTCCAAAAACATTTAGCTCTCAGCGTCAGCCATAACTTTGTAGACATCAGTTAATGCCTTACCAAGCCACATTGACTTGTTATCACTTGGTCATACAATGAGAATATAACTTTCCATCACTTTTTTGCTTGGATCAAATTCTTTCTTCAACTTGTTATAAGAAGCCCCACCATGTTTTTCATCAACAGAAGGGACCCTTTGTTTCAAGTAATCATTAATGAGATAAGGTTTTGGTTGGGTATCATTGTTGGCATTTACTATTCTGTCTTGTTTTTGGCTAGAAATAACCTATTGGATTCACTTGATTAATTAACGGAACATTTAAAGCATTGAAAACATTTTCCCAATTGTTATCTTTGGAAGAATATATTCTTCCCCTCCATATTCCATTGTTAAACTAAAATTAATAATACAAAACTTTAATCATTTTTTTCAAGCTTCCATCCTCTTTTAGTGCTTTGAAGGGTGACAATGCATGTTCCCCCTTAG
>ML813115.1:72763-90896 GCA_009831015.1 Picea engelmannii
CGCTTCCTTAGTACATTTTGGAAGACCATATGGGTGCTATAGGGGCGCCACCTCAAGTTTTCTACTACATTCCATCCTTAAATGGATGGTCAAA
This sequence comes from Picea engelmannii, assembly GCA_009831015.1. Taxonomy (NCBI): domain Eukaryota; kingdom Viridiplantae; phylum Streptophyta; class Pinopsida; order Pinales; family Pinaceae; genus Picea; species Picea engelmannii. The sequence continues at coordinate 72,858 of ML813115.1, forward strand.
CATAGATTGTCAATAGAGTCTTGGTGCATGCTCTCCGAACTCACTTTGGGCACAACAAACAATGGGAGAATTAATTACACATTCTCCAACATAGCTACAACAAAGAAACACATTCTTCTATAGGATTTTCACCTTTTGAAGTCTACCTGGGCTTCCAACCAGTACCTTCAGCCGAGCTTCAACTCACTTGGGCTTCTCAAAGTACCTTCCGTTAACAATAGGAACAACTGTCGGCACAATGATTTCTCCAAAAAATTGCACAATGTCACAGTGCAGTCACATCAACACTCAAAGCAGCCCAAGATCATGCCAAGCAGTGCCATGACAAACAAAGAACCTTCATGGCCTTTCAACGAGGAGATCAAGTTTGGTTACACTTGGATAAGAAGAGCTTCAAAGGCCACCATCAAAAGCTTCTACAAATCAGATATGGTCTGTATACAATACTCCACAAGATTGGAGAAAATGCATATAGGTTGGATCTGCCACCACAACTAGAAATCCACAATGTCATTAATGTAAATCACTTAAAGTTTTTTGAGCCTTCCCTCTTGGAAGAACCAATCACCATCACTCATATAGTGGACAACATTCCGGATTTCCAACTCCCATTGGCCAAAGACACTATACTGGACACTCGAAGTCTCTCTACAAGACGACAGACTTACACTTCATATATGGTATCCTACCAAGGCCAAACCCCAACACAAGTAAAGTGGATCACAATTGATGTATTACACAAAAAGTTTCTACATCTTCTCATGGATGCTGGGATGCATCCATATCTAAACAAGGAGGAATTGGGCCAAGGAGGCCACCTAGGGGAACACCCACCTAGGGCACACAAGTCAATCACCTAGGCGCAACGCTTATTCACCTTTTGATGATGAATTATATATATGTAAAATAAATGGTTCCTTGGTATATAAGGTGAACCGGGACTAAAATAAATCATTCTTACCTTTTATTCTTAAGCTATGTGTCTTGGTTGTTTTATTTTATGAGTTTGCATTTTACATTCACGACAATTTCCTTTTTAGGGTTTCTGAAGAATAACCAATGCACCTTCCTTCATGGATTCCTCCTAGTGACTCTGTTTCCCATGCTTCCACCTCTGAGAGAAATATTATCTCATTAGATAGCCACTCTCTCAGGGAGAAAATCATTTCCTTCAATTTTTCTGAGGTAGAAGGGAGGGCGCACCAACTGGGGTTTGTGCCCTTGTTGGTTTCTTCTTTCTGGGACTGAAGTGAATGTGCCCTCTTCCATGGTTGCACTCGGATTCTCCCACTAATCCCTAGAGGTCACTCTGATATCACCAAAACCTCTTGGCCACTCTTGGATCACCCCGGTCTGGATCCCCATTTTCTTGGTCACCCAAACTAATGGTGTCCCCCTATTCAGATTTGCGCCCTGAGGAGAGTTTTTGGTCAGAAGTTGAGATATGGCTTGCATGGTCACCTTCTCCTGTAGATCACCTTCTTGGGTATATCATATCCCCTTACAATTTTTAATGAATTTCCCCCTTATTAATTTACTATTTTAGTTTAAATTAGAAAGTTCTTAAATGCTAGATACCTTACTAAGTTAGACTATCTTCTTTTTCATTGTATTTCCTCTTATTTTTATGTTTCCCACTTTTTCCTAGTTTCCTAATTGTTTTAGATTTCCCTCTTTCCCCTTTTTATTTAAACTCAAAAAGGCATGTGCAGAAACTTACCCTTTAACCCTTTTTCTTTTTAATGAATAAATTTTCAATTAGCATAATATAGTAAAACAATTATTTCCCCTTTTTTCAATTTTATCCCAAAAGATTTTTATAAATCAATTTAGTTTGTTACTCCGTTCTTGTTTGAGGATTAATGAATATTATATATATATATATATATATAAAATAAATACATAAAAAAATTATCACAAGTTTAATTTAGACCTAGACTTTATTTCCCTAGGCTCGATGACATTTTATTAGGGGAAAAGTTTTAAATATTCCTTAACATTTTATTCATCCTAAATCCATATAGGTTTATCCAATTTCTTAAATAACGATGTGACGTGCCCTTCAGGATGCACTAGGTTCTCCAAGGGTGACACTTGCCTCTTTCAATTTCTCTTACGTGATGTGCCCTTCAGGACGCACTACGTGCTCCAAGGGTGCCACTCGCCTCTTTCCGTTTTTCTTGTGTGACGTGCCCTTCAGGATGCACCATGTGTTCCAAATGTTCCACTCACCTCTTGAATGACTTGGTAGACATCAAAAACCCCTGGAGTCAATACTCTGCCAAGTGATCTTGTGGGAGACTAAGGGACTCTAAGGAATAAGGCCCTTGCCTGATGGCGCACCCCTTAGAATCATCATGAGAAACAACAACAGTCGTCCCTCATGACATCGTGGGTCTTTTGAGACTAGGTAATCGTTAACCTACAGTTCAAACCAGGGCGAGAGTGCTAGTAGGTTGTGGTAGGGTTGTTGTCTACACCTCTCCCTCAACATCTCTAGTAGTCATGCGTGACCCCTCTACTTCACATGTGAGTCTAGTCGACAAGCTATCATCATCCTGCATCATCAACTAATCATGTCATAAATATATCCATATCATGTCATCTAACCAGATGCACTAATACCACATATAAAACAATCAAAACCCAATAGTTCACTCCCTGACTTGATACAGAGTCCAAAGGGTTCCATCGATGCCTTTGCACCCTCAAGGTCCAAAATCCTCCACACTCGGTAAAACCAATTCAGTATCACCATTCTATGTCAAGGAAGCAAAAGAACATGTCATCAAACGATAACGCCTCATAATCAAAATCAATGTTTAATAGTATAATAATCTAGATCACTTGCGAGCAAGTGTCCTCAAAGAATAAGTTTGTTGAGTGTGCCCTAGAGAAGTATGTTACAAAACTATATATATATATATATATATATATATATATATATATATATATATATAATGAAACATAAAGACATATCAATGTGCTATATCCAATATGTAGAATATATGTGGAACATATATGGAAGTTTATAAGTGATTTGTTGAATATGACCAACGATATTTAGAAGATTATAATCTTTTTTTTGTTTGTTAATTTTTCCGGACCTTCTTGGTAGCGGGATTAACCTTTGGCTTGAAAAACTGCGACTCAGGGGCATCTAAGCCATCAAAATCACCCCAGGATCACACCCAGCATGAGCCACACCAACCCTTAACATGGTTGGATTCTTTGTCCCCACAAGTTTCAAACCGATGACTTTTCAACACAGAATGGCTTAACAACACACTCCATCACCGACTATCCTACACCTCGTGGACCTAAAATTTAAAGGACATGGGGGTGGGATTTGATCCACTTATGTGTGCACGGACCATGATACCATTTAATATAGTATCTCTGGGTACAACCACGTGTTTGAGCACTACCTCAAGGTGCCCCCATGGCTCCAGGTAAAGCCCTCATGAGAATTGAACTTGTCCAATGGTGAAAAACTCCTCGCTTTCCACCATTGGATCCAAACCCTTTGGGTGATATTTATAAGATTATAACCACCATTGTAGATCCATATTAACCCTAGTGAGTCCAACAATATGGTAAATATTAATTGTGATATGTAGAAGATTATAAGCATCACAATAGATCCATATTAACTCTAGTGACCCCAACAATAAGCTAAAGATTGTTTGTGATGTGTAAAATATTATAAGAACTAGCATAAGTCCATTTTACTTCTACAACTATCACTCATTGAGAAGGATCAAATCTCTCAAGTTGTAAACCTTTTTTAGATTGAAAAAATGGAAGAACAGTTTACACTTCAAAGGATTTGATCCCTCTCAACACATGATAGATCCATAGTTAATATGATCTGATTTTTTTTTTTGTAATCAATTTGAATTTTTTTTATTTAACATGACTTTCCTTTTCCTTATCACCAATCAACTTGACCCCACTTCACAAGAGTGCAACTTATCACTTTACCTTGACATAGAAGTTCATTGCTTTAGTGTCTTTTTAGACTTCTTTCTTCTCTTCCTACATAAAACACAGTGTTTTCTAATATGCACAATCACATTTGGTTGGGTTGTACACTATGCATGACTTTTCTCTTTGCACTTTCATTTATATTTCATTCTATCCTCTTTATTTCCTCGATGGATTTGTTTCTAGAAAAAATTATGTGCATCGCTAGAGCTACGTTTGTTTCTTAAGATGTATTATTTTTTATTATAAATTTTTTAATTGTTGTGAAATTGGTTGGATTTTTCAAATTTTAAATTATATATTTGAGAAGGAATCTCTAAGAGTTAGTTCAATATGTTAAACAATTTTGTACAAGACATATTGGGGTTTTCTTGAGTTTTTTCATTAGTTTTTTTATTTGTTATTTTTTATTAAAATTATCTTTACCAAAATATTTTATTGATATGATGTTAAACGATTTATACAAGACATATTGGGGTTTTCTTGGACTTTTTAAAATTATATCTTTGAGAAGGAATTTCTAAGAGTTAGTTGAAGATGTTAAACCATTTGTACAAGACATATTGGGGTTTTCTTCGGATTTTTTCATACTAGTAGTTTTTTTATTTGTTATTCTCGATCAAAATTATCTTTACCAAAATATTTTATTTTATTGATATGATGTTAAACCATTGGTACATATTTTATTGATATGATGTTAAACCATTGGTACAATATTGGAGTTTTTTCGGGATTTTTTCGTAGTAGATTTTTTTATTTGTTATTCTCGATGAAATTTATCTTTATCAAAATATTTTATTGATATGTTTTTTCATAAAAAAACAATTTTTTTTATTAAATATATATTATAAATAATTTTAATATATATATATATATATATATATATATATATATATAAGAACAGTATCAAATTTTGATTTTCTAGTATAAATGTATACTTATATCATGTTTCAAAGTGATATTATTTATTTTCAAAAGTATTATTACATATTTTCAATAAAATCTTTTTAATATTCAATATTATAATATCACCTTTATAATATATAATTGTTGAATTTCATAAATTTAAAATTCATTTTTTTAATATTCAAGTTTAAATATTGGTTAATTTATTTTCCTAATAATAAATTAGACCACACAAATTGAATAAAGGCATTAAAATATATTGATTTCTATTATAATTTTCACTAAATTACAATTTCTTTGTCCAGTGGCATAATGTCCCAAGATACATTCATCATATTATATCTATAACTTTTTTTATAAAATTCACATCCTATGTCAAGAGAATGAATACATTAAAACATATTGATTTCTATTATAATTTTAACCCAATTACAAGTTGTTTGTCTAGTGGCATAATGTTTCAAGACACACCCATCATATGATATATTTAATTTTTTATAAAACCCACATCCTATATCAAGAGAGAAGCTTATTATATTTCTTCAGGAGTGAAACAAAGTCTCATTCATCATCATAAATATTTTTCATTTCTTGTTTGTATATTTAACGCCCCATATTTTGGCTTTAGGTACTTAGAACTTTGATTTTTTTTCCCATCTTAGTAATTCAGTTCTTAACAACTATATGGACTCAGTGAAACTGATGTAGACATGTGAGAGGTGTACGTCTAGAATTATTTGTGAGTTGTACAATATTATATTTGTAGTTATATGTTTGTGATGATGATGATTATGTGATTTAGTTAAACATGCAAATTTAAATGTGGAAATTTAGTACATGGATACCAGTTTAAGTTACGTTGTGAATGCGTAAGATATGCAAGGCATGATAAAAATAAACATACATTCTTAATTGAACGTCAATACAGATATGGATTCTTATATAAAATTATGATGTATATACATGGATATGAGTATTGGTGAACTTAGCTGCAAGTTGACAATTTATGTAATGACCAAATGACTGTAGTGTTGATGTAATTTGGATGTCGTAGACATCCAGAAGATAGTGTATGTTATAAGTTGTACTTATGATTTAATTTATGGTTTCAAATATTGCTATGATCTGTGGTAAGTGTGGTTTTGATAGGACGCACAACTTGCCCAGAGTGGTTATTTATGACGTGACTCTAAGAACAATAGTTGCAAAATAGGGCTTGATGTAGGGTGTGGACCCTAGTTCTATAAGGAGGGGTGGAGGTATTGCCCACCGTTTATCCTCCGAAACCTAGAGTCGTGGGAGGGCTGTGTGAAGTCACGCTCCCCTAGACATGTGATGGGGACTGCTAGTTGCCTCTTGGGAAAGCTTGGTCGAGATGTATGACACTTCCACTTATGGGTTCTATGTAGGGTTCTCCTCGTTACGACAACAACTCTGAGAACAGGTGAAATATTTTATTTTATTTTTCAGGTGTGTGTGCGCATGAAGAAGTAACAACACACTTGACTCTAAGTCGCCACTCGACAACCAACAAGACGCAACCACGATGAGGTAAAACTGAAGGCACACAACGAGTAACTGCAACAATACACGACCACAGGCATAAGGCACACATCACAAACATTAAGACATACTGGGGTTGCACAGTAAGAACACAGAGGGAAGAATCCATGGTGTTAGGGTTACTATTTCTGCATAGGAAAGTAGGGCGTTTAGTCTTATGTCTTCTCGAAAGAAGATTAGACAGGCTCCTGGCCGACTGCTCAGGCAGAAAATAGTAACCCGATCTAGAACAATATGCAAGAAAGACGAACACAACAAGACAACCCAGACATATCCCTGTGACAACAAGCAATAAACGCCCCTAGACATAAGGTGTACAACTAGCAGCTGTAAGCAGAAAACGACACGAGGTGTTAAGTACAGTACAGTCACAGATGGAAGTATCCAACAATGTAGTTTACTATTTCTGCACAGGAAAGCAGGGCTTTTAGTCTTATGTCTTCTCGAAAGAAGATTAGACAGGCTCTTGGCCGACTGCTTAGGCAGAAACTAGTAATCTCCGTCAGGGTGTCGCAAGAGTGGAAACCCTGCCTTTAAAGGGCCCGAGACTCTTGATATGGCACTGGATTCTTTACACATAAAATCACACACACAGACAAGTCTCCTAAGGCTACCAAGGGGTGACTATATCCCGCCCGACACAACCGACCAAGAAACCAATGGAATACTATCAAGAGCAACATAAACAAGAAGGACGACTACGTCCTTTACGACTAGCACATGACCGAAGGACTTCGACAAGGAACACCCAAGTTCAACATTGCTTAAATGAACAACCACCCTATCTGACTAACTCAGAGGAATTTATGGTACGTAAATCCAGGTTATTGCACCACATATGTTATTAACCATAATTATAATTACAATAACACTGTCATGAAACATTAACCATCTATCATTTGGGTCACAATCTGGACCATGATTTTACAATTATCATACCTCTTATATGCTACAACCACTAAGTTCATAATGACCTTACAAGATAAAATCATTCACTAAGGTCCAATAGTAATGCACTAAAATTGACATCATATTTATAGGTAATATCAATTGAAAATAACAACATACATCATAAATTAAATGACAAATCTAAAATAATAAAATTTAATGACAAAAGTTAAAAAGGAATTATTTGGATATGACAAACCATCAATATTTAAAATAAAAATATTTAAAGATAGCAATTAATTAAAGATGTCACTATAGGGAAATAGCATCATGATTATAGGAATCATCAATTGAAAATACAATATACACCATAATTTTAAAATGCAATCTATAATATACTCAAATTTAAAATGACAATGACAAACTATCCACATTACAATTGACAATAAATTAAGATAACCATCAATTAAGGAGGTCAATATATGGAATTACCCCATAACTACAGGTGACATCATCTTGAATAACCACATACATCATAATTAATTATGGCAATCTATAAACAATAAAATTTTAAAATGACAACAATTAAAAGGCAATATTCGGAATGACAACTATCAATATTAAAACACAGTAATTAAAGATAACAAATTAATGAATATATCTATATATAGCCATAGCATGAGAATGACATATTATCGGTGACTGTAACGTTTATCAAGATCTGCTAATTAGTAATGACGTCCTGGCAATATCTCAGGGTATCTCTGCAATACCTTATAACGACCTTACCTCTACTTTGCTTTCACACAGACATAAGTTGTACTAACACTCAATGCAGTAAGCGGCAATAACATTATTACCAACGATTGACCTTACTTTTTTTTAATTCTATTAATTGGCAACAAAAAATACTAAACTAATTAAGTTACGTCCCTGCAACCCACACGAGTATTCATGACTGTAATAACTCTTTGCATGTAATGAAATATATATTAATTGTCCAGCTTTATGAAGATTGGTTTCAAAATAGAAATACCATAACTAAGGCAACAACAACCCCAAAACGCAACCAAAACGCACCCAATGCCTTGATAGTAATAAAACACAACCGCAAAAACGCAGCCAGTAATTCATGAATAATGCAATTGATTCAGCGTTGCAGTTATAACAATCAATAACTATCAATTAATCAACAACCAAATAACAATAAGTTTCCATCAAATATAGGGTAGATAAAGAATAAATGGGTAACTGAAGATCATGATGGTTCTCACCGAGTGATGAGCCCAACGACAGTTGGACTCAGGTTGCTTTATGTGAGGTGCTCAGAATAGGCATCTAGGTTATTAAAGGCAAACCCAATAGAGAAAAAAAACGAGGGTAATGATGCTCGATCTGGAAGAGAACATGCTCAAAACACATCCCAATAATAAATAAAATGCCCAATAGAACATTTGCCCACTGTGCATACTAAACACCCAATCTAACATTTGCAAAATTGCCTAATAACCGTTGCAAAAATGCCCAATATCACCATGTCAAAAACGCCCAAGAATAGATGCAAGAATGCCCAATATCACAGTGGAAAAAATTCCCAAGAACAAATGCAAGAATGCCCAATGACACAGTGGCAAAAACGCCCAAGAATAGATGCAATAATGCCCAATATCACAGTGGCGAAAACGCCCAAGAATAGATGCAAGAATGCCCAATATCACAGTGGCAAAAATGCCCAAGAACAGATGCAAGAATGCCCAATGTCATAGTGGCAAAAACGCCCAAGAATAGATGAAAAACGCAACTCATTAAACCCTTTAAAACGCAGACCAAAAACGCCCCAAACGCATTGCCAGAAGATAACAAATTGCTAGAAGATAATTTGAATTGCTAGGTTAAATTGATTTGCAAGAAGATAAAACAAATTGCCAGAGGTAAACTGAATTTCCAGGTTGAACGTTTTTCCAGAAGATCAAACAGTTTGCCAGAGGTGAAATGAGTTGCCAGGTTAAAATGTTTGCCAGAAGATCACACAATTGCCAGAGGTGAAATACATTGCCAGGTCTAAACACCAGATAAAGTGATCTTAGAAATCAACCATTCAAGTGCCAGAGGGAAACCAATCTAGTTTTACTTCCATAAAATATCAGCAAGCGAGATTACCAGAACCGACATTTTAGAACATTACAATCATCTTACAGTTCTCGGCTTAATATCTAATGCAATATACTCAATAAAATAAATGAGCGTACCTATTTCCTTGTGCCTGCCTTGTATGTTGTCCGCGCCTCGATCGAAGTCCCGCGCTCCTTGCCACTCCTGCTTGCCAACCGTGGAACCCTCATCGGTACCTCCCATCCAATCTCTAGGGGTACTCTGCTTCCCCCTTAGCCCCCCGAGCCGCAAAGGGGCCACACAAGATCCAGAGATAAGACTAGCTTCTTAGCTCGCCTCCAGGGCTGAGCTACCACTCCAATACAGCTGAGATAAACCCAACTCCTCAGAAGAAATCCGTCAAGCCACAATCCGGCAGCGTAATGTTACGCTAACCGTTCATCCCTTCTTCCTTCTTTTCCCCTTCTTTTATAGAAATTTGAGACCCACCTACTTTCCTAAACATTTTTAATTTAATTTTTTTTTGACAAACCTCTAAAAATTCTCTGTCGTCCGAGTGTCACTCATCCCTTTGGTTCTCCAAAAATTAATTTCTTTTTTATAATTAAAAGACTCAATTCCCTCACCCCCCCAAAAATCGCTCCTTAAATTACTCCTAGGGTTCCTAGATCCCCTCTCATGCTTTTAATAACTTTCCTAAAATGAAGTTGCTGATTTTTAGTAACTCCTTAATTGTTGATTCCTTTTAGATTTTTTACCCTAGGTCCCCTACTTTCCATTATTAAGTTTCCTATTTCTATTATTTATTTCTCTCTTGTTTTCTTTTTTTATTATATATACATTTTTTTAATATTTTATTTTTATTTTTAAAACCCAAAAAGCACTCATTAAACCTTTCATTGTATTTCTAAAATCCTAACTTTTATACTCCCACACTTTAATTAGTTTATTTCTTCTTATCATTTAAAAACCATGGGTTTCAATTAATTTATCTCCCTCATTACTTTACCCCCCTTAATTTAAGAAGACTTTAACTAACACATAGGAGGGTTTTAGTTTACGCCTTTGCGTTTATTTTTGCAGGGTCTACTCCTAAGGCTAGACCAAAATTTTATCTTAGAGATGTTTTTTTAAAATTAGGTTTAGATTTGAAATGGGCGACATTTTAATTAAGGGAGTCGTTTTGAGAATTTCTTCAGGCGTTAAGGTCTTAGGGTCATCTAGGTGGTCTCACCATCATCATCAATGCAATGTGCCCTTCAAGACGCACTACTACTCCAAGGGTGCCACTCGCCTCGTTTTCCTCTATGGCACGACGTGCCCTTCAGGATGCACCACGTGCTCCAAGGGTGCCACTCGCCCACTTGTGTTTCTTTTGCGCGGCATGCCCTTCAGGATGCACCACGTGCTCCAAGGGTGCCACTCGCCGACTTGACGGATTGGTAGACATCTATAACCCCTGGAGTCAACACTCCGCCAGGTGAACTTGTGGGAGACTAAGGGCTCTAAGGAATAAGGCCGTCGCCTTATTGCATGCCCCTTAGAATCATCATGAGCGGCTGTTGCAGTCTTCCCTCACGACATCGTGGATCCTCTCGAACTAGGTAATCGTTAACCTACAGTTCGAGCCACAGAGGGAGTACTAGTAGGCTATGGTAGGGCTGTTGTCCACACCTCTCCCTCATCCTTTCTGGAAATGATGTGTGGCCCATTTACTCCATATGTGAGTCTGGTCGGCAAGCTATCGTCAGCCTGCATCATCAACCATCATGTCAGAACATGTCAAAAACATATCATCAAATCAATAAATATCATGGTAAATAAATCAACTCAATATCACACTCCTTGACTCAATCCGGAGTCCAAGGGTTCTGTCGATGCCTCGGCATACTCCAGGTCAAAAACCATGCACACTCAAATAAACTGAGTCAATAGCACCTGTATACCACAATAGTAAAACATCATGTCATCTATCATAATGCCTCATCATCAAGGATAAATGTATTAATATCAGAAAGGTCCAGATCACTTGCGAGCAAGTGTCCTCAAAGAATAAGTTTTGTAAGTGAGCCAGAGCGGGATGTTACACTATATGGAGTTAGGTCAAGATAGTTGACGCTCCATCTTAGTCCAATAGAGGAAAGGGTAGGATGGAAGATGGAAGCAGGTTAGGAAGGAAAGATGCTTCGATGTTAGTTGAGAATATTGATTGGGGATTATAGATGCCACTATTGTTTACTCACTTGGTTCCTACCATGTTTAAAACCGTCTTTGATTTCCTATTGATATTTAAAGTTTTTTAATGAGTTATTCATGAATTGGTGTAATTTTGTTCGTTAAGATTATTAAATGATGCATTACTTGATCAGTTTTCCTACATGTCTTGGTGATCATATAGGAACTATGCACTAGAGACAAGGGTTGTTTACCGTTAGTGCATACATGAGATATGTGTCCACTAGCTATGAACACATACCCTAGCTATGTACACTAGTACAATTAATTAATGTATTAATTATTAAAGTAAATTATTAACTATTTAATTGAATGTTTATTGAACATGTAAATTATATTGCATACAAAATATCTAGAAGCATTAAATATCTTCTTGACTTTGATAGATGGTGGGTATGATGACTTGAATGAGCATGGTGGAGTGTTATGTACATTTTGGGGAAAATTGTCAAATTACATTTATTAGCTAGAAAGACTTTCATTTTATTTATTGTTGTTTAATGCAAGTCATTTATATTTTAGTCTTATTTTAATCTTTTCCCAAAATCTAGATAAGGGAGGTTGATGGATAATAATGAGGGTGGTTGAGGATACTTGGGGAAGGGTTTATGGAACTTGATAAATAGGGGCGTGATGGAGAGGTTTGAGGAGGATGAGAGGTTGTGAAATTCTTGGAAGATATAATTCTTGTGATAGATTTCTTTAAGAAATTGGCTTTGTTGTTCTTGGAGTCACGGGCACGGAGGGCCAAGAAATGGAAGGGTTTCTTGGATTTAGGAAGCCGGCTAGGCCCCTAGTTGGCAGGGAGGATTTCGTTGTTTCACTCTGGGAAAGAAGGAAAAGAATACTTGGAAGCACCTAGGACTACATTACAACCAACGAGCTTCGACAAGCTAAGGAGTAGGTATTTTTCAGTGGTATTTGGTTATTGATATTTTGTATATACTTTTGTTTTAGGTTCTAACTCATAGAGTTAACATATTACTTATTTCATCATGTTATATAAATTTATCATTGAGCAAATGTAGAAGAATTGTGTATATAAATAGCAATGGAATTATGCTAAAACAAAGTTGTTATTGTGTATGTATAAAATGAAAGATTAATTGTTTAGCATCCTGACGTAGGGTGCTACAACATATTTAATTGTTATATGCTCCCTTTTTATTTACAAGTCTTATTCATTATCATATATATTTTCCACTTCTTGTTTATATATTTTAATTGTTATATACTCCTTTTTCATTTATTTACTTTTTATCTATATTTGCATTTTCTCATATATTTAATGGTCATATACTGCTATTTAATGATATATTTTCTTAAGTTATGTATTCTCCAATGGATTTCCACTATTGTTCCAAAAAAATATAGCTCTCAGCATCAGCCATAACTTTGTAGACATTAGTTAATGCCTTACCAAGCCATATTGACTTGTTATCACTTGGTCATACAATGAACATAGAATTTTTCGTCACATTTTCGCTTGGATCAAATTATTTCTTCAACTTGCCATTAGAAGCCCCACCATGCATTTCATCAATACAAGGGACCCTTTGTTTCAAGTAATCATCCACGAGATAAAGTTGTCATTGGGTATCATTGTTGGCATTTACTATTCTTGTCTTGTTTTTGGCTAGAAATAACCTATTGGATTCACTTGATTAATTAACGGAACATTTAAATCATTGAAAACATTTTCCCGATTGTTATCTTTGGAAGAATATATTCTTCCCCTCCATCTTCCATTGTTAAACTAAAATTAATAATACAAACATTTAATCATTTTTTTCAAGCTTCCATCCTCTTTTGGTTCTTTGAAGGGTGACAATGCATGTTCCCCCTTAGGCAAGTCTATCCTATAGTTGGAGCCCTGAAGGTTACCTCAATTGTTCTAGAGTCATACGTCAGTTTATCATTCTTGTTCTTGGTCATCGATTCCCCCGAGGTGAGGCCACATAAAAAATACTATCAGCTATGTACACTAGTACAATTAATTAATGTATTAATTATTAAAGTAAATTATTAACTATTTAATTGAATGTTTATTGAATATGTAAATTATTTTGCATACAAAATATCTAAAAGCATTAAATATCTTCTTGACTTTGATAGATGGTGGGTATGATGAATTGAATGAGCATGGTGGAGTGTTATGTACATTTTGGGGAAAATTGTCAAATTACATTTATTAGCTAGAAAGACTTTCATTTTATTTATTGTTGTTTAATGCAATTCATTTATATTTTAGTCTTATTTAAATCTTTTCCCAAAATCTAGATAAGGGAGGTTGATGGATAATAATGGGGGTGGTTGAGGATTCTTGGGGAAGGTTTTATGGAACTTGATAAATAGGGGTGGGATGGAGAGGTTTGAGGAGGATGAGAGGTTGTGAAATTCTTGGAATATATAATTCTTGTGATAGATTTCTTTAAGAAATTGTGCTTTTTTGTTCTTGGAGTCATGGGCACAGAGGACCAAGAGATCGATGGGTTTCTTGGATATAGGAAGCCGGCTAGGATCCTAGTTGACAGGGAGGATTTCGTTGTTTCACTCTAGGAAATCGGGAAAAGAATGCTTGGAAGCGCCTATGACTATATTACAACCGATGAGATTCGACAAGATAAGGAGGAGGTATTTTTCGGTGGTATTTGGTTATTGATATTTTGTATATACTTTTGTTTTAAGTTCTAACTCATAGGGTTAACATATTACTTATTTCATCATGTTATATAAATTTATCATTGAACAAATGTAGAAGAATTGTGTATATAAACAACAATGGAATTATGCTAAAACGAAGTTGTTATTGTGTATGTATAAAATGAAAGATTAATTGTTTATCATCTTGACGTAGGGTAATACAGTATATTTAATTGTTATATACTCCTTTTTTATTTATAAGTCTTATTCATTATCATATATATATTCCACTTCTTGTTTATATATTTTAATTGTTATGTACTCCTTTTTCATTTATTTTCTTTTTATCTATCTTTGCATTTTCTCATATATTTAATGGTCATTTAGTGCTACTTAATGACATATTTTCTTAAGTTATGTATTCTCCAATGGATTTCCACTATTGGTCCAAAAACATCTAGCTCTCAGCATCAGCCATAACTTTGTAGACATTAGTTAATGCCTTACCAAGCCTTATTGACTTGTTATCACTTGGTCATACAATGAACATATAATTTTCCATCACATTTTCGCTTGGATCAAATTATTTCTTAAACTTGCGATAAGAAGCCCCGCCATTCATTTCATCAATACAAGGGACCCTTTGTTTCAAGTAATCATCCACGAGATGAAGTTGTCGTTGGGTATCATTGTTGGCATTTACTATTCTTGTCTTGTTTTTGGCTAGAAATAACCTATTGGATTCACTTGATTAATTAACGGAACATTTAAAGCACTAAAAACATTTTCCCGATTGTTATCTTTGGAAGAATATATTCTTCCCCTCCATCTTCCATTGTTAAACTAAAATTAATAATACAAACATTTAATCATTTTTTTCAAGCTTCCATCCTCTTTTAGTTCTTTGAAGGGTGACAATGGATGTTCCCCCTTAGGCAAGTCTATCCTATAGTTGGAGCCCTGAAGGTTACCTCAATTGTTCTAGAGTCATACGTCAGTTTATCATTCTTGTTCCTTGTCATCGATTCCCCCGAGGTGAGGCCACATAAAAAATACTATCAGTTTACCCCGCTTACCACCCATGGATCATGGGGAAGTATTCATAGGGTTTTCCATGAGTACACTTCCTCGGATATTTTTTTTATAGTCCATCATTTTATTTTTATTTTATATGTTTTTCCACAAGGAGACCAATGTTCATCCCAAATAGTAGCTTAATATCACATGACATGTATTCTATTAACCATACTTAATTTGAAACAACAAAGTGATTTGATGCTCATTGTTTTCTAACTTACATCCAATAAGTGTTTTCTCAGAAAAGAATTGAAGTTATAGACCTCAATCAAATTTTGAGTGAAACTACTTTCACTTTGAATAGTTTTATAGGTGTCCATGATATGTGTAAATGAAAATATAACTTTCTTTTTCCACTGAGATGATAATCTACGATATGTTCCATCTATATATTCATGGTTGTGATCAATTGGGAGGGCGTTTCCACATACGACTGTAATAATATTATTTGGTGTGAGCATGGATGCAAAATCATGTTTTTATTTTTTATCCTGAATTGAATAAGTGTTTCCTCATAAGGGAATTAAATTTATAGACCTCCTTAATCAGGTTTTGAGTGAAGCTACTTTCATTTTGAACAGTTTTATACGTTTCCATGATATGTGGAAATGGAAATAAAATTTTTATTTTCCACTAAGTTGATAATCTACCATATGTTCCATCTATATCTTCACGGGCGTGATCAATTGGGAAGGAGTTTACACACATTGTTGTAATAATATTATTTGTTGTGAGAATGTTTGTAAAATCATATAGATAATGGTTGTTGTTGTCATCTTCAGCTTTGCAGAGTTGCAAGATTAAAATTGGTGGTAGTTTGTTTAAGAAACATCTTGATGTTGATAAGATTGCAAGGCTAAGATATATTATATTCTTGACACCTTTCATAAGATTCATTTTGTAATAGGAAAGTGTGATGTCTTGAACACATATTGAAGACCGTTCTTGATATATCAAATGCAAAACAATATCAACCATTGAGTCGTGTAACATGTTTGATCATAAAGCTATGGAGGGTATAGTGAAGTTTCAACTTTTATTTTAAAAATGGAGTAAAAAAATAACAAAACCCTCAATCTTATGCCCATGTGTAATCATATTATAAAGATGAAATGGTAAACTATAGGTGGTAAGGTAAACTAGGAGACTACAGGGAATGTGACTTGACTTTTCATTCTTTCCTAACAACATTGGTATGTAAGTATTCAATTTGTCTGTATTTCCATGCATATTTCTTAAGAATTTCATAGGATTTTTTTTATTCCAATCTATGGGCATAGTAAGCTTACATACAATTTATAATGCTCTCATTGTCAAATTTTTGAATTTGGTTTCAATTGTTGGACTAGTGATGCCTCAAGTAACTTTTTGAAAAAATTCACAACACTCATCACACTTTTCAAAGTACTGTTTCTTTATAATTGCAACCTCTAGAAAATTCCTTCTCCATATATTGTTTAAATTGGTCTATGACACTAGAGGATGTTTAAGATTGGAAAAATCCTCATTATAATGTTGTAGCATTGTTTTTAGTATATAAATTGCACTAAATAATTTGAGATTTTTCCTTGTTCCATTTAGTGCGTTTGTGTTTTCATTTAGGAATTTCTTATTGTAACTAACTAAGGTGGATATAGTTATGACAAAATATTTATACCATGCATTTTGGCAAACCTCGATGCTATCAAATTTCATTTTAAGGAAGCTCGTTTCCTTTTTTTGTCACCCCTATTTATAGATACTTTTGATTCCAATGAATTGTACAAAATGTATTTTCATTCATTCTTAATGTTAGTAGCTTTAATCTCGTTCCACCCGTCACTTAATGAACCTAAGACATTGAGTTTTACAAAATCTTTGATTTCTTAAGTGTTTGATGAAGAAGTATTCATATTCATCTTCATTGGAACCTATTTGTATTACAAACCGTTGAGATGAATTATGAAATCACCATTTATAGTGATTAGATGGTCTTAATGTCACTATATTTCATCTGAACAATTCATGTTAATGGGATATTGCAGCCATGGAAGTGGATCACATATTTCACTCCACCTATCAACCTCTACCTCAAATCAAATTTATTTCAAATGTAAATCTAATGAGGAACAACTAAGGCTCACCAATTGGTCAATAAGTTAGATTATTATAGAACCCTTTAATGGACTAATGTCGGTGCAATCTTGTGTGAATATCTTTTAAATATGAATACCACACCGAAGACAATTTAACTTCTCCTTTAAACACATTTTCAATAGCTCCCACAATAACATACCTATTATCATATGAATATAGATTATATTCACTAATAATCTGTAACATCCCGCTCTGGCGCACCGAGACCACTTATTCTTTGAGGACACTTGCTCGCAAGTGATCTGGACCCTTTTTATGTTAGACCTATGATATTTGATTATGATGTGATTGACAGATCATATGATGTGTTACTATTCATGTAGACGGGTGCTATTGACTCAGTTTATTCAGTGTGCAGGTTTGTGACCTTGAGGATGCAGAGGCATCGGTAGACCCCCTTGGACTCCGGACTGAGTCAGGGAGTGTGCTTTTGGGTTGATTTGTTTGTTATGATGTTGATTTGATTTGATGATTTGATGACGACATTCTGAC